>OX104059.1:39670163-39750069 GCA_944474145.2 Dicrocoelium dendriticum | reverse complement strand
ACCTGACCAACATACCATTGGTAGTGGCACAACACATGATTAACAAAAAAAGAGAAAAACAGAGAGTCGGTGGAATGATTAAGAGGGTTTAGAAGGTTTCTGTGTTGTGTGAGCAAAGATCTTCTAGGTTAACCAGGCCTAGGGGTAGTGCTGTTAAAGGACTCCAGTTCTAGCATTTGGTTACAAAGATCTCACCAGAAAGGCAGCGGGTGATTTATGAAAGCCGTTAACTGCCAGTTGGTTCACTCACCTTCTTAGTGTTCGCTCGCAGTCTACGGAAAAGTCTGTGACCAGCTAAATTGTTCATCTACCTTCCAACTGCTTCTGGTTACAGAAATAAATGGTAAATATCCCACTAGCCGGTCACGTCAACTTTGCCACAGCGACATGCGAGCTATTGTGGTGCTTGATGGCGAATCACATGACCTACTCAGAACTCCCCACACACTGAGACGCTGCCGCTGATTGTCCGCGACTGCTGATTCTTCTCGCTTGCAAAGCAAAAGAGACTTATTCGCAGGTACCTCCCCAAGGAAGGTATTCCCTAATCCTCAACTCGGGGGCGCACCCGATAGCGTACAGCTCCGCCACGGGCATGCCTGACTATGCCAAGTATGTGTGTTCTGTCACAGTGGAGGGCAGAAATTAACGGAAGAGCAAAGAACGTACGGATTGTTGAAGCTATTTTGTACGCATTTGCATGCGAGCATCAAGCCACAGGCAACAAAAGGACAGGTGAGGAAATCCTTCAAGGGCTGAAACAGGCAACATGTCACGATTGGCAATTTGTGGTAGAAGAAAAACGCACCGAATCAAGCTTTTATCCTAGAAAATCTACGAGAACGAGTGATGCAAATAACCCATTATAGCGCCAATACAGGACTTGAGAGAGTTTTCGAAATGCTGCAGAAAGTGTTTTGATCCACCGTGATGAAGGATGTCGCGGCATACATTTGGGGATATCCAAACTGCCAAACAACCCACGAGATAGGTACACCGAGCAAACTAATCTAATCTAATGACGTCGACAAACTGTGCCAGCGCTGGTGCTTGGAAGTTTTTGGACACTAATCGGTAAGTCGGTCAAAAAAGATGTCCATCCACACAATGAGGATAAGCGATGCCGAAAATGATCAGACAGATGAGACCATGGCTCAGGTATTCTAATTCGGTGTCTTGTCAGAGTATGGAAAATCAAAATATGTTATTACTAACCAAGATCCTTGTTTTAAGTAGGAGCCATTTCATGTCTTGTTGTACAAATGCGACATCCAAAGGCGAAGTACGTCACCGTGCTACCCGCAAATCAAGGAAATAACAGAGCGCTTTAGTGGAACCATGCAGTTTTGAATAAATTGCCTGAAGGAAGGAATAAGCAATGCTTGAATTTATGGTCTTCTATTGAACCGACATGAAATCAAACATTAGGTTTGCTGATTTTCTATTACAGGTTGGCAGATAATACTATCACTGGATATATACATAGCGCATCACGAAGAATTAAAACCAACTGCCAAAAGCGAAAATAACTCTAGGATGTTGCGAAACAAGTGGAACTCCGATCCCAGCCATGTGGCTCACAGGTAGAGATCATTCAAGGTAGGGGGAAACTTCAGAACACGAAGTAACGGCAGACCAGAATACGGAGGGTAAAGTGCGAGCAAGTTAAGGGTAAACTGGAAAGGCCCCTACGCAATGCTATTTCGGAAGGAAGCAAACTAAAAGCTTGACAGTGGAGAGGAAAACCGTCGGGATAAATACCGCCCTACCACATCCGTGGAAAGCAAGCGATACTTATCTTTGAGAATGGTGATTGTAGGGAGGCGAAAGGCTAGGAATACCAAGCAAGCGAGTTAACTCAGCAATGGACGCAATCAGTGAGAACAGAGAGAGCAACACTGTCTGGATGGGTTAAGTCGAGCTCGGATCATGGTCACCAATTTTTGGAGCCACCAGGACTTAGTTCCAGTAGCTTGATATTGTCGTACTCAAGCGACTAGCGCCAGTGAAGGAATACTGGCCGAGTAGAATAGAATGGTCAGAATCGGAGACATAGGTTGAAATACGCCTAATTTAACCTGTGGCGCAGACAGGTTATGCGCATAGATATGTCTCGAACGAACTCCAGACAGTGTGTCGCTTTGTGGAAACGGAACATGGCATGTATTTATTCACCTGATTTACTGATTTTACTGACTGTTTTCCTGTCAATAAGTGACTGCTTCGTTGCCGCATGGGCCTGATACAGTACGACAGGGTAGATCATGTTTCGTAAGTGTTCTTTATCCCATTTAGTAATGAGGGCCGTTACCTTCCGCTGAAGCTCGGTTGTCCGGCAGCAGTCGTGTTGGGAGTTCCAGCTCGACCGAGGCTAAATGGAATGCGCACTGCTGACCGTTCGCGATAAGATCAAACGGTCGTACGAGGACGAAACCGGTGGTGCGGTATACGTGTTGGGAGGACCAACAACGAAACATCTTCTTTTCGTATACGGTTCTTGTGATATTAATGACCGAGGTCTATTTAAAAAACCGAAGTCTTAGTGGAGCTTGCGTGTCGCAATCAACTTACATGGTGGGTAACCCAAAGCTGACCTTGAATTCCTTACCACTGTATCAAGCATTGCTCACGGGTCTTAGTAGCATAGTGATCAAGGCGTCAGCCGTTAAGCACTAGACTCCGAATTCCACCGTAGTTCAGGCTACCTCCTTTTGATGATTCCAAACGAGGTAGAAACTAATGGGGTGTCAATGTTTTGCGACCCAATACCATAAACATCCAGCCCTAGCGGGCTTTTCCGAGCGTGTGATGGTTGTTTGCCTGAGTGGATCTGTACATTTCTATCTGTACCATTCAGCTCCCTTGACTACTCATTTGTACACAGTTACTGAACCGTTTCTTTAACTACTTTCCAATATTTCGCTTAACACTTTCCATCACGAACTTACCGTTTACATTGGTAAGTACATGGCTATTGAAATGGTAAGCATGGTGTCTCCTGAAGTGTATCCAATTTCTTAAATAGAAAGTACTGTTTGCATTAAAATGACTCAACAGTCACGTATGTGGGGGAGGTTTCTCAGTTGATTCTGATTTCTACTCGTCCAATGGTTAGGCGACCGATCTCACATGTGTTGTGACGCCCAGTACTCCTTCACCCCACGACCGCAAGAAGAAGTCCGAGAGGAGCCGGGATGAACAGATTTTCTATTACAGCATGGCACTAGTTATATAGCTTTACAAACAAGGGCGAATCCAAGCTAATAAACGCATGAGATCCAACAGGCATGGAGAAAACACAAAATGGAACAAGCAAATGAGAATCGCGAAATTACGAGCCAATGAAATGCAGCAAAGAAAATAGTGTCTGCGGAGTTAATCCCTGGGAGTAACCTTCTGGTGAGCGACCATTAAAAACGACGAGTAGCGTCCAATCAGTGTGGAGAAATGATGCGTTTAAACAAATGTCAGAACAGTTGATAGTGAGAATGATACACACCAGGAAAATAAAAACAGGTATAATAAATATGTGTCGGCTGAATAATACATCCACGTGAAAAAGCTAAGGAAGGCTGAGCAAAAGAAACCAATCAGAATGTCCACAGAATGAGACGGCTGAAATTAGCTGTGAGCGATTGCGAATGAGGCTGAGGAAAACGGCGTGTCCAAAATGTAGCAGAGAAGCAGGTAACTGCGCAACCAAAGAAATAGGCAACTAACATAATTCATGAAACTGAGGGTTAGGTAGCCGGCTCCCTAACAGTACAGCCTACGTATTTTCACATTTATAGTTAACCTTCAGACTAATAAAGGTAAGTCAACATATGTAAAAGGAAGCACCCCTCACTAAACCTGCAAAGTGTCAAGTATTGACCGTGGGTAGCAGCTTTAACAACACGTATCTCCTGGGACAGTACGTTTTTTAAAAGATGACCAATAAAGGTGACTTACGTATCATCATATAAGAAAGTCCGCAATTCGCTCCGATGCTCGACAGCAGCGAATGTGGCGAACTTGAACTTGAGTCTTTTGAGGCTAGCTCTCGGCACCTTTGACCGACGACTAGTCTTACTGATGATCAACACATATATTCGTCGCCATGTTAAATATGCGTTTCAGGCCTCGAGACCATAAATAAAGCGAGATATTAGTCTACTGTATCAAACGCATAGAATAGCGACCAAGGCAACACGTGGATTATCTGGTCTCACTTGCGAACTGCGCCTTCGTTTACTCGGTACGTTCTCTTAAGAATACCGACGGTTTCGCGGGGATCTCGTACTCACATACTGGATAGTAATTAAAAGCAAACGCGCGTTTAAATCATTGCTGACCTTAACCGCTTACAAACTAGTGACGCAAAACTCCCATTCATATTGTAGGAAGTATTTTTACTCTCTTCGAATCTGTTCCCTGTGGAATGCAATACTAATACATGTGGTGCACGCGTCAAATATCGCGCCATTCGAGAGACTTCTCGACTTTTATCTTAGTGCTAAACGCTACACGACAGTGTGCTAAAGTGCGATGTCTTTACGGCAGATGATTAACTTTCCGCGTTGGAACGTCTTCGTTTTTAATTTTATTGTGGGTCTTGTGAAGTTATGCTTTTTATCCCATCATATACCAGTGAACTACTGAACTGGTGTATCGTTGAATTATATGAAGTGGATTTTTGCGTTAGTTATCTTCCATTGTTTTCCCGTAATCATAAGTGATGATCAGAACGCAGGAATTATGACTACGGCTGAAATGATTAAATATTTCCATGAACAAAAAGCATTTGCGAGTTCCATAATGCAAGTACAAGGTGCATTACAGTTACTTAGATAAAACCAACTGATGTAAGCGTGTGCTACCTGTAGGGTTACTTGATGACGAATTGGTATGGCAACTCAGAAAATAACGATGGAGGTCGAGAGTAAAAACATGCTCTTCAATACATATCTGCCCTGCAACATAGAAAGTGCATGCAATCGCATGCTACAACCATGTATTAACTCATGAATGAACTCTGGGAGATAACTGTATAAAAAACTGACCGGGTAATGTAAGAAAATAGCCATATGCATCATACAGTTTTTGACATTAAGTTACAGTAGCGTATTCTTCTCCCTGTTACTAAGCACACAATTTTTGCTGAGCTGGTTTCCGGTTCTACCATCCCGACTATCTAGTTTCGAAATTTATTCCCATCCACAAGTGCTTCGATCCTATTCCAAACATTGCGCCTGTTGTTTTACGTAAGTCATAAACTAAAACATTTGTCTTTAGCTGTGTGTGCATGTGAGGCACCCAGAGGACAGCGGGATATGAACGAAAGTGCCATACGGATATCGATCATTTGATAGCTAGCGATCGCAAATTCTGTGCTCGACAACATTCTACTTGTGGCAGTCTGTTAAGAGGTGAAATGAAATGCCTGTAGCTATCGGGAACAGTAATTTGGTTCATAATTCCAAACAGAAAAATATGAAAACATCTTGTGGCATGACACCGTCATTTCAAGCATTCTCGTCTGCCACGTACATGCAAATAACAAAGGGACCAAAATAAGGACACATGAAATCGATTGCTGGTCAGTTATTTTCGCCGGTTGCTGCGTTACACTCTACCACTTCACGATTCGTACCACTGTTAGTTGTTTTTGAACACAGTGGTCAGCGTTGCCTATCTGTAATACTGGCGTCAAACAGGTTAAGAACATATGGCCTTTGACTGCGCTTGAGGACTGTGTTGCATCGGGACTGACCTGGCTGTCGGTGTTCAACAACTGCCTTATAACAGTCTTGAGTTTGGGCAAAATTCCAAAGAAAATAACTATTTCACTGTACACTTTGGTGATCGTCGCGGACTGTTGAACTGCATGTTGTGTTTTACTACTTGAGTTGAGCCCCTTCGTGGCACTCTTTTCAGTGGCAATGCGCGACTGTTCCGTATGCTCTTTTACTTCACCCTAGATAGCGGCGTCAATGAGATCGTTTTTATAACTAGGTCAACAAGAAACCTTTTGCTGCACAAAATAAAAGAATCCATGCAACACGACCTACCTTTTGGAATCACAATCTGGTTCGCTAAAGCCCCGCAATTGCTAGGGCAACTTTATCTCGCGATTCGCCTAGTGCAACCGTTGCGCGTTCCATACGACCGCGGGGCCACTTTAGAATGTGCTCATTGATTTGCACACGTAGATTTCGATCAGTGTCCATCATTGCTGTCTCCACAACTAGTGTAAATTTGTTATCTGTATGTGTGTCGTCGACGCGAATGCATGAAGAGATACTGTCATCCCACAACCCTGGCATGTGACCGTGTTATACAATAGCTCAGCTGATTTCGTTTGACTTCTTGTGTTTCCTTGGCTATCCCGACACAGTATATTCTTGCACACTTCCGACCTGGTTTCTATAGCTAATCCACGGAATTGGTTTCAGCCGCGTGATTGATAGCACGCTTTGCTTATCTCATTTCTATCCAGGCATCGTGGGATTAAATCGTGTTCACCCAACTCCTGACGGATCTAGCACCGAAGGACATTCGACCGAGGCTGTCACGTATTCATCTCACTATCCCGGACGAAATTGGACCGGTTTGCACCTTTGTCGACTCCACCGAAGCTACTTCATCAAAAAGTTAGCGCCTGTGAGATTTCTGTTTTGTTTAACTTGAATTCAATCGTGCAGCAGGTAATTGTACTCAGCATCAACCGTGATTCAATGTGTGCATGTGCCGTACCTACTTCACCTAAAGGGCTTCCATACAACTTTCGGAGTTGAAGTATAAAGGACGAAGTACAAGAGACAAATTTACATAGCACATTTAATGTTCCAGCAAACCTTTGTGCTCCAATATCTAGCAATCATTGTGGTACACTTAATTCTCCGGCTTTTTGAAGCTAGGAATTTTGACAGTGCTGGGCGAGACTCCGTGAATGACGGTAACAGCAGCAACTCCGCTAGTTTACGTGGATACGTACTGCCCACCAGAATAATTAAAGAGCGACAACGAGTGTGACTGGCTGTTTGTCAACTGGACACATCTGAATCGTGTGTCCAGCACTGCTTGGTGTGGTTTCTACCACCAACCATTCGCCCCAAGTCGTCCAACGTATTCTTCATATTATTTCTCTTTGGTGTTTTCGTCACAGTTATGAGCACCAAATAAGAAATTTGGTGGAAGCAATTAACCCATTTGAGATACTTGCTACCGAAGAAAATTGGATCTGCATAAGAATAAATTACAACTTGAATCCAATCCCACTCAATACGAATCTCCTCGCATCCGATAAACAATTTCAGTTTCAGAGAAAACTTGTACATAATGATCGGTCCAGGGTCTCTGGAACGTGTCTCACCTTTCTGATAAATATACCTACTATATATGTGCATCTCGAGAGCACGCCTCGATTTTTATAGGCTGAGGCAGTTATGGCGTCGCCACGACATTCGTCTGTCCATCAAAGGACGGGTCTATTGTGCAACTGTTGGTGCTGAACTGTTGTACGGATGCAAAACTTGGCCCATTCCTAAACATGACTTGCGCAGGCTATCCGTCTTCGAGCACCCCTGTCTGCGGTCCATTACCCGTGTGTGTTGGCAGCACCACGTAAGCAATGTATAAGTTAGATAGCGTGCCTTTGGACGTGGAAGCCAATCGCTCGAGGAGCTCGTCTCACTGCATCAACTGCAGTGGTTGGGACACGTATTGCGCATGCCTGTCCAGCGTTACCCGCGTCGTGCGTTGTTCGCGGTTGCTGAACAGGGCTGGAAGAGACGATCTAGTGGACAGCCTACAACATGGAGAAGCCGCATGAAAAGACTGGCGAAACAGTTGGCCTCGGCCGCTTGTTGTCGACTACCTGGTTGAGGTCCGAGAGATGCGGATACTTGCTGGTTGAAGACCTTGGAAGCTATGGCTCAAGATCGATGTCAATGGCGGACGTGTGCATCGGTGTGTTGCGGTGTTACTTCTTCCTCCCTCTAAGAAAAGAACAAACTGAAAATTTTTTCAAAAACTAAGTTGTAAACTAGACAAAAAGAAGCTTTTGATGATTGTTCTTTTTTATATTCATGCTGTTTTCCTATTCAGCCATGATTCCGATGGCACAATATCTGTATCACAGATTGTGTATTATATATATATACATATATATACATATATACATATATATATATATATGTATTTCAAAAACAGAGCAGCGTTGCTACAGCACGAGCAGGCGGCGTGAGACACAATCACTGCAATTCCCCCCCCCCCGGCAAAATGGTGGGGCGCACAATGAGACAGGCAGGAATGATGGAACTTAAACTTGCGAAACAACCGAAATAAAAGCGATTCAATATTTGGATAGATGCAACGCAATGTAAACTGAACTTATCAAAAGCGTGAACTCAAGGTCGCCTGGTGTTCCAAGTTCCCTATTGAATTTGAACCGTCGTTAGTGATGTTGCGTACATGGGATCTTGTATACTGATGAGCTGCATCTGGGCGGCCAATATGGCGCAGGCTCCTGTAATGTGTGGCCGGGGCCTTCAAATTTGGTCGTGCTCTATCATTCCTATCCAAAAGAAATACTAACACACAAGCTTTTCGGCACAGCATCAAACCCCTATTGTTTTAGCTTTTCAACATGATCGCTTGCACTCTTGATACTTTGTAATGTCTGCATGTTTTCGAATATATGAAGTGGGCACTTCCTCCTGGTCAAGCCATACGAAACAAAAAAGAAGCAAAAACAGGCAAATGAAATCTACACAAAAACACCGCGCAGGATCGCGGGTTGCATTCGAAGGAAACATCTAGAAAATATAAGCCTACCTTATTTACTCAATGCTAGTATTCTACCGCCACTTGTAAATTTATCAGACCTTAATGTGCTATAAAATGTGTATATTCTAGCTTGAACGTTATTGTGCTGCAGGAAACCTGGCTTCATGTCGATGTAGGAGATGCAGTTATGGTACTTGACGGATTTCATGTTGCTCGCAAAGGTACACAGAGTAAGCGAGGTGGTGGCGTTATCAGTTGCTGTAATTCTTCATGGTGCAGTCGATTAACACCATGTTCCACTACCGCTCGCAATACATCGGCTGTTTAATTCAAGACAAGACTGCTGAACGGTTATCGTTCGATTTCATTGACTAAGGTGTATATAGCTACCAGCTGTCCAAGCTACGAAGCCGTAGAACCATACGACGGAATTACAACTGCGGTCCTCGAATATGTGGAATTTTTCCTTGTGCGTAGTTACCGGCAACTTAATCATATCTGACACCAGCTACATTGCTAGCCCTGGGCTAAAAAACCTAGGTCATTCCCCAACTAGGTTCTCACCTGCAACACTCGAAGTAACACTAGTTAAGTGTTTCCTGCTGGTAGTCGGGATTCACACGTGAGGTCTGATTACACCATCGCAGTTAGCTCCAGTCATCCATGGCGATTGTGGTGAAGCCCTAGCGCGTCGAACGAGTTGCGTACCGTGGACGAACGTATGCATGATATAAAATTTCGAACATAGAACAGTCGGACTCATTTGCGCACTTTATTCGTGGTACCGTTTGATTCTACGCTCCGCTATGTGCTATCGACTCAGCTTGTGGTGATGGTTTGGCATAGGTCCAAAACGCCAGCGTTATCCGTTTCTATGGCTGGTTGAATTGTGAACCACGCGCCTGTCGTCCGCGATAATTCATTATTCGCTGAGTTCATTGCGCTTCCTCGCTTAATCATACTACTCATTAGTAGCACACACAAGATGAGCAATAAAGATCTCACCAGTTGCAACAGTCGAAAGTCCAGGCGGACAATGCTTTCCTCAAAATATTCAGCGACTGCGTGAAACCATTGCTTCCACCCATGTTAGCTTTTTTACGATGCAAAGATATCGAAGTATTGCGACCAATTAATTAGGTACTTAAAACTCAGTTTCGACGCCTGTTGTCCAAAAGAAAACAATTTTATCCGTACCGATAGATTTCGTCTCAACGTCTCAAACAACTGTATAAACTTAAAGAAAAGGATTTTACACGCAAAGACGTTACAAAAGTAAAGAATCTATCGATTGATAAGAAAATCGAATTGCGTCGCCTCAACTACATCTACGTTCAAGACACTCGGGAACAATAATTATCGTGAACTATGGAAAATGCTGAAACAATTAAGCGGAATCACCCGCGAGATCACGCACCTAACTCCGGAGGTGGAGACAATTCACCTCAATTTTGTAACTAGGTTAGCACTTCATCCTTCGACATATCTACTGCTGTTACAGCTAACCTCAGATAAATCCACTTCTGTGAATAATCTAGGAGTACACGGGGGAATTTACCGGGTTGCACCTTGTCCTGATAACTTGTCTCCTGTTGTATCCTCAAGGAGTGTGCAGATTACCTTACACAGTCTCTCGCCGACTTGCACACACTGTGCTTAAAGCAGATCAAGATAGCTAAGAGTTGGCGAAACGCAAGCATCATGACAGTGACAAAGAAAGGAACCTGCAAACATCAGCTGATCTTTTGCATTCCGGTTGCTATGACGAAATTTGAGAGGCGTATCACAATCAAACCTGTCTAAGACGACCACTTAAGGGACGGAAAAAAGTGGTCGCCTCGGATAGGCTCATGCATAGGGACATTACTCATAGGAGAAAATGTTGGGGATGTTTTTGGGTGGGCGACATAGACGGGTGGTCACCATAGCAAGTTGGACTGTATACAAAGCTCTCAACCCAGAGACATCTAAAACGGTCCTCATCAGTTTGCATATCGCAGCTCAAGGTGCACTTTAGATGCGGTAGCATGTTTGGCACGTACTGTGTTCTCATTACTGGATAATAAAAACAAATCCATCCGCATCTACTTCCTAGATTTCAGCAAGGTTTTAGGGTGCGTGAACTGTGAACGAATGTTGCGCAATCTCTTCGGTGCTGCAGTACGAAATGCTATTGTTCTTCTGTAGAAAGATTATTTCCCCAGGCGTAACAGTGCACCAGGTGAGTGGGAAAACTCGTCTTCACTTACCCCGAACTCTAGTGTGCTTCAGAAAGCAATTTTGTCCCCATTTCTCCATCTTCCACTTACGTTACACCTCAAACCTCGTCCCTGAAGAAACCATCTTTATGAAATATGCGGATGACGTAATCCTTAGCATCCATCATCCAAGTATAGAAGCATCAGCAAAAATACAAACCCTCCTGGATTACCTCACAGCTTGGACAAAATCCCGTTGACTCGAAATGCAAGGATGTCATATTTTCGTTGTTCAAAGGAAATCGCTACCAACAAGTCCTAACGCAGTGAATGCAGCTTTGCATTGACGGTGAATGTCTGAGATCTACCACCTCAGCAAAATATCTGGGAGTGAGTGATGGGCTTACGTGGTCCTTTCATGTGAACAAAATATTCACTAAAGTTAGAAGACTCTCATTCTATGTTGCATGTCTCAGGTCTGCTATTTATTTAAAAATACATCTGATCTGAAGATTAGTGGTGAAGCTAATTCGTGTCTGGCCCAAATAAAGGTAAATATATTTTAATTTGCAAGGTTTCGCCTTTGAAGCAAAAGCTTCTTCAATCCGAAAGAACTGATAGCTGCATTAACATTTATAGAGAACTTGGACGTGGTAAGGAATACTCACTGATATAGGTTGATATGTCACATCAAGTGTTACGTGAAGAAGGGAAGGGTTTCATGTGGTCCACTTCACTAGGTCACTGCATGTGAATACTTGTCAGTAATGAGAGTGGGAATAGCTTGATGTTCACTCTCCAAGATGAATCCGTTCACCGGCTAGCCGGGTTAAGACAGCTCCACCGTATCCAATCTGTTCACGCTGTTATTGACTCCGGTGATTTCCACCGCTTCGGCAATCAGTCTTTGGGGTGTAGCACGCAAACACCTAATAATATCGACATTGTAGAAGTCGAGTGCATGTCCTGCATCCAGTGCATGCACCGCTACTGACTCAATAGAGCACTGTATTCAGATTCAGTTGGTTGGCGACAGTGATACACGTCGCTTGGGTTCTCCGATCCTAGTACGCAACTCCCTCCTGATTTGGCTTAGATACACGTAAGAACAATCGTTGCGAGTAATTTTATGCACTCAGTTGATGGTCCTCCAAAAACATCAGTGTCGAACGGAGGGTTTGACTCTTGGGAGATCATCTTTACTGTATCTTTGCTTAAGATCACCCGGATGGCTTCCGAAGTTTCTTACTTACAAGTAGTCCTAACAGTCCCCCTAATCCATTCCGTGGCGCCTGGTGAGAAAGCTCAAACGAGTGCTTTCAAACCTATCGGAAAGTATGAGTACCCCATCGGTTCCAAGCATATTACAAGATGTTGAACACAAAAGTACTTGGCTGCGACGTGTGAGAATGAATAGAAAACGTTTTATGGAGGGAACATCGTGGAAAAGGTGCGTGGTATGGGTAAGAACAGTACTATGAAGTCAGCGGTATTATTACAGTCCGCTCGTCGTTGATTGTGTGAGAAACCCGTGTGCAGCCTGTTGCTAGTTGTTGCTGGTGTTACCGAAATACTTGGGATGGCAACCATCTACCGCAGCAACCATAAATGCACATAATTTGCTAGGCAGATTGGGCACGCGGAAGTAACCAGGTCACAGGCACATAAACCATATCCACCGCGTTGATCTCCTCTAGTTGCTTGACAGCTCGATCATTCATCAAGCTACGTTGCATTTTTGTGAGTTTCACAACTATGAAGCCATTTTTGGGCACATGCTATGGGGCAACTGAAGATCAGTTTGAGTTTTAGCGAAACTGCTTTCACTGAGAAACCGTTTGCGGGTTTGAGACAGAAAACAATAGCAAGATGTAGTTTCCAAGTCGCGAAATAGGCAGTATGTGAAAAACAAAGCACCACACTTAATAAACTAGCAACGATAAAAAGTAATCTACCTGTGACCCGAATTAAGGAATAATGGTGGAAAAGAGCAGATGAACAGCGATCTACATTTGTCCCAAGAGATCAGACTTTTACCTGGCCTCTACCAAAACTATGAAGCACTTCGAACCGCCAACATCGTTCATCTCCCTCTCCTTCGAAAAGTTCCACAATTTGCGCTACAGGTTGAACCCATCATAAAAGCACTGAGCTCAACCATATTTTTGGAAATTTAGAATACAAATGGGATATCGAAGGCTTGCATTGTGGCTACGTTTCACTCTCGACGCAACAGCGGTGTGGACAATCTCGAGGTTCCCATTTACGTAAACGGCACGCACCAGCCTGACAAACCTATAGGGCAGTTTTTCCCTTCCATTTTGATACCTCGCTGTTTCGCCCAACTTGGTGCAGTCACGGCGTATAATGAATACCAATGAAGCCGGTTAACGGGCATACGGAAGACATGACCTAGCCAATTTACATGGTTAAGATTCAACACACACTCCAGTGATGCACCAGCAGGCTTCTTGCAAAAACCAACTGTCGGATCTCAACAGTGCTCAGCCGGTGTTCCCACCAAACGTGAGCAATACTTCGCAAGCATCAGTGAACAAACGCAGCTAAGCGTTTAACATCTACACTGTGAAGTGGCCAAGTGTCTGATCCATCAAGTAACAACGGTCCTATCGCAGCCGTGAACAGCCTATCTTTCACTGACAGGCTGATATCTCGCCATCGCTATCGATGGCTGAGTATCTAAAATGCCACACACGTGACTTATGAATACACGAAGTAGCTTCCTCGGTGAGGTGACCAAAAGAGGTGACACAGTAAACCGATGCACCACTTCCAGTAACTATTCACTTAAAGTAAAAATCGTTGACATATCGACTCAGTCCTGCAACAATACTTTGCAGTTTGAAGATGCAAAGCACATGCTGAAGTGTGAAATCCTCTATGTCTGTCTGTTCATTAGAGCTTGCATACACTGCGTCAGACCCATGGAGAGCTGTGTCACCCGCATACTTAGGGTTTGTCTGCCGGTCACTTGGCAAAACTGTCAGTCCGGAAATCTGAAAGAACCGAGTCATTCATGATCATTTCGAACATAAAGTTGAAGAGGAAAAAAGATACAGGACAACCTTGGGGAGTCCCGTTTGGCGTGAGGAGCTCAGGTGACAGTTTTACATAGACGCTTACCCGGTCTTAGGAGTCAAGGTAGACAGGCCTCAGAATGGAAAATGTAGCTGGGACGTCCTTTATGCCTAGACAGGACCACAAGCTGGCTCGGTCTACAGAGTAGAGAGCAAGTGTTAAGTAAACGAAAACCACCACAGCCGTTCGTTTGCAAATGTGTGCTTGCTCTAACATTTGACGATGAGCAAAAAGGCGATCGATGTAACCACGACCAGGGCTTTCAATAATTTGACTCTTATGAAGACCAGTTCGTAGGTTGGATGAAAAGTTTCAAGCCTCAAAAAAGCCAAACGACATTCAGAGTCATCGATGCTTTTATTTTTCAACATAAACACCCTCAAGCGCAACATATTTTCCCCAGCGGTGCGAAAGCACCTTCATCCCAATGGAAAAAGTTTTAGATTGTGACTCTGAAAACGCTTCTACGGCTTTAATGACGTCCCTCTCGCTGAGAAAATGGTTGCCAGCCAAAGCATTTTTCAAGTTTGTCAACAGGTGGAAGTCAGAAGGAGCCGGACCTGGTGAGTAGGGTGGGTGAGGAAGAGGCTGGAGGCCGCAATCGTGGGTTGTTTTCTGAGCAATGGAATAGGTGTGGGCTGGAGCATTGTCGTTGTGTAAAATGGCTCCTCACGTCAGCATTTTTGGTCTCTTTTCTCGAACTCCTTTTCAGACCTTTTGGAAGTTCACAGTAATAGTTTCCGGTGATTGTATGGCCTCTTTCAAGGAAAACAACCAAAGCCACACCTCAGAAATCCAAAAAACGGGTGCTGTCACTTTGCCAGCTGACGGTATAACCTTGGCCTTTGACGTAGATGATGCACGCTTCCATTGCATTGATTGCTCTTTTCTTTCGCGTTGAAATTGATAAACTCAGCACTCATCCATAATGAGGAGTCGTGCAAAAAAATCATCGGCATCTGCCTCAAACAGTGCCAAATTGTTCTTTGACATCACATGGCAATTGCGCACCTGCTCAGGAATCAGAGGAGTTGGCACCCGTCGAGTAAACACTTGAGTAGTCTAACTTCTTCGTCAGAATATTATCTGCTTGCTCCTGGGAAATGCTCAACCTTTTTGTTCCCTGAAGAGTTGTTAATCGACGATCTTGCAATCATCCTATCCAGTAGTAGGTCAAGATTTTCTTCGATTGTGGTGGTTGATGATCTTCCTGACAGGGGCTCATCTTCAATACTTTCCCTTTCGCGTGTAAAATGTTGCACCTAACGTTTAACTGTGGCATATGAAGGGGCATTGTCATGCAATGTATTAAGCATATCTTCGTGGATTTCAGATAGTGACATTTCTTTGAGATGGAAATGTCTGATCACTGCAAGATGCTCCAAGTTCTCCATTTTCATAAAATCGCAGACCCAGTTCAGTTTAAAAATCTATTGAAATGAAAATAAAAGAGGTAGAAATATGAATTTGTATAATATGAATAAGGAAAAGTGTTAGATTATAGAAAACGTTATTTGATCTGCCTGGCTATCGTATTTCCGTGACAAGCTCAAAACTTTCCATCTAAGTCATCAAAGAATGATACTGGTGAGGATTTTGGAGGCGATGGAAAGAAGGCTAATGCATTGACAAGTTTCGAAGATGAGCACGACAGTTGATATGCGCCAGTCTGAATGCACCACTTCAGTGTCCCAAATCGTCTTGAATAGAGAAGCAAATCTAGTCAATAAGGTCATCTCCAACTTTCAACAGAGATAGAATAAGCTCGTCGAATACAGGAGCCCTGTTTCGTTTTAACATGGTAAACTCATGTCGAATCCCTACTGAAGTGGAAGGCGTAACATCCATTTGCCAATTCGGTTCAGGCAATTCAGCAAACGGAAATGTCACAGAAAGCCTGTTGAACTGTTCTACAAAATGTCCCGTTCAACGGGCTAGTCGACAAGGCCAAGAATGGCACAAATGTCCATCAGTTGAAGTGAGATCACAGTGTCAGTCGGCTGACCATGTGCTCGAATTCATGTTAATCTGTTGTGTTCGAATCTTTCCCATCTGGTGGCTGGCCATGACAGTTGCAACGATTGTACCATGGTGGCTTGCATTGGTCGAGTCTCGTTAACAATGGGCATACCGCCTCCGCAGTAACAAACAGCTGTGCTCTTAGTCTATAACTGTATGTTGCTGCTGTTTTGGAGAGAATCTAAAGATCAGATGGTTAATTCGAAGATCAGTGGTGGGGCGGTTTCTGGGATCGAAGATACATGAGCATCTTACATAACTTGATAGTGGTTCACTGTGGTCCCTCGGGAAGTATAAGTGGAAGAATGAATTCAACCTGGTAGAAAAACTAGGCGTGTCACATGATAGCAGAAGATATCAGCCCTAGTTGTTTGGTAATAAAATAATGAGTTGAGACGAATTTCTCCGCCTGAATTTAGACGAGGAGTTAAAGTGGGTGGGAGCAGAGATATCCAATAAAAAGTGTGAAAGTAAAGGTCCTTCGAAACTGCTGTGGTGAAAGATGAAGAGATGGGAGCTTTTTTACATGAAATCACTCGGGCCCTGTGTGAAGTTGACCAGAATCAGTAATGGATGCCTGAAACAGGCATATGATTGATTTATTGAATGGTAGGAGAGACGGTTCAAAAAGAACAGGATTCGGACCGAAATCAAGGCATTAGGGACTTCATAAACTAGCTCAGACTGACTCTCACACAAGTAGGTTTGCTGAGATATGTTGCAAGAGTAGTAGGATGGAGATGTACAGTGGGATTGAAGCAAATCTAACCATACTGTAATTGAAACGACTGTGGGAAGATGGTCGAAAATTGAGACATTGGCGATAGCATCTTAGATGCGATTGGAAGATTCGATGCGACTTTGGAATCGAAAGCAGCCGTCCGTTTGTAAAATGCTGAAGGAAGGTCTCCTATAATCTGCACTCAGTTAGATGCTGTGATCCAAATGAGGTAGGAAGTGGCCGTTTCACTTAGCGGAGTATCGGCAAAACCGGCGATTCACTGAGTCGGTTAACACAATGATTTTGACGAAGGAGATAATTGGGTGCGCCGGACCATCCGTCATATGGAATTTTGCATTGGAAAGTCGAGCACTGTCTCAGTGGGTAGTAAAAAGTAATCGCCAAAACACTGTTGATGAACAGAGCAGAGTTATCGGAATTTAAGACGCCTGGAATTTGCTTCCGAAGCAGCCGTTCTCGAGGTATGGATAAAGATGGTCAAAATAAAGTCGGCTCAAGTGCGGACATGGTTTGGAAACAACCGAATCCGAGTTTGTGACAGTGGGTAGCCAGAATCACAGACGCCGTTAAGAACAGGGCATCAATCACAAAAGGTCGCATTCGGCACAAATCGAAGTCCAGTTGCCCTATTTCGAATATTGACCCAGTGTTTACTTCGTTAACTGTATGGAGAAGCTAGTTCAGTGTCACTGAGGATAAACTACGGCGTACGATAACCATCTAGTGATAGAATAGTGTCGTAGATCCCACCTCCGTCGCGAAAAGTGACGTACGACTTCTTCCTGGGGTCCAGCTGCATTCTGACCATGGACTTCAGTATCAACAACGAGGAGATAATGTTGTCCATTCACGGGACCAAAGAAATGCGCGTGTACTCGCTGCCACGGGTTCGTTGACAACGGCCAAGAATACAATTCCGCTTTTCTGGGCGCCTTGCTTACAAACGCACATTTCAGACACGATTTCGCTAGCTGTTCCAACTCCGAGTCGATATGCGGCCAGTAACCGTAACTCCGCGCAATCATTTTCATTCTGTTAATGCCAGGGTGTCCACGATGAAACTATCGTAGAAGTCTTTGGCGAAGCTCAATAGGGATAACCACTCTTTCCGCCAAAAGTAAACAACCACTGAGGATGGATAATTCGTCCTTTCTGCGGGACAGGCTGTGTAATTCCCCATTTAGATTGTCTTTCGGCCACTGTGTAGTATGTAATCTGACCACTTGTTGTAGGACAGGATCCCGCATTGATGCATCACGTATCATTTCAAAAGTTACCGGAAGTTCTCTGAGCATTTCCAACAACACCTGATTCACTCCCAGCTCCAGAGAAATTGCTGCAATGATGGATTCTTCTTGCTGGCGCGGCTGGCTTTCCAATAACGGGAAAAGTGCATCAGCTTGACCAGTGTCTTTTGTAGAAACGTGCTTAACCGTAAAGTCGTAGCCGAGTAATGTAGTAGTCCACCACTGCAACCTGTTTGGCGTATAGACAGGGATGCCCGACTTTGATCCGAAGACTGCCAATAGCGGCTTATGGTCAGTAAGAAGTGGAAACTTCTTTCCTTACAACATTTGGTGAAGTTTCTTTACCGCGAAGACTATCGCCAAGGCTACTTTCTCTATCTGACCATAATTTCGCTCTGCGGCAGACAGTGACCGGGCTGTATGTGTTGTTTGTTGTGTTTCTGCTAATAGTACGGATAAACAATACAGCCACTCCGGTCACGATACAGCCATCTTCCAAATCAGAAGACAAACGCATCTAGCGGAACTTGTATGGAGCACTCGGGAGACAGAATGTACAGGCATAATATGTGATCAAAGTATTTCATGAGATAAAGACCTAAGTGAAAGTTCCTGACGATAGCAACTACTAGATGCGCAAAAACTCGTATGCTGGTTGAGCAAGTAGTGTGCTTATTGGAGAGCTTCAAAGTAGGTCATTCTGATTGGTCCACCTCAAGGTAAAAGGATGTCATTGGCTTACTTCCATTGGTTAGCCAATCGGCTACAGGCGGCATACAACCAATCTTCTCCGGGCTGCTAAAACAGAGAGAGCTAGCTTCGATGGCTGCTATGGACAGGCTCCGGTAACAAGCAGGGCAATTGTTGGTTCACCATAAATGGCAGGGCAATTTTACTTACTGCAAGCCGAAGTGACGTACACAGATGGTTAGAAAAGATGATGCGGTTAGCAAACCGAGTTCAACATCGTGAAGGGTACAGTAGCTGCCCAGAGCTGCTCGAACTCGGATAGAAGCGAGTCACCGAATGCGTAGAATTCACCATGAAGGGGAATGAACAGAGGCAAGCTGAAGGACTAACCAGTGCCAAACATGAGATAAGTACATTATTTGGTTGGTTTGCCCCATTACAAGTAGAATGCGTAACAGGGTCAGCACCAATCAGTTATTACGTAACATCGAAACAGCTGAAGCATCGATATTGGAAGATCGTTTGCGAAGATACGATAAGAAATTATCGATGTAGAAAGGGTGCAAACCCCACGAGATAATAAACGGCCCGATAGAAAACTGCAATGAGATGGGTTGCAACGCGTTACCGTATCAACACGCATGATTCCTAGCTCATTAAGTTGCCAGATGTAAACAAGAGGGGCGTCTGGGTCCATCCTTGGTTAAAACGGCGGTACAGAGCAACTAAGATTTATCAAAATAAGAAGGTACAAGGTTGGATCAAAATTTTTCGACCCGACCAAGAAGTAATAAGTGAGGTTAGGTTATAAAAGTATTATATGTTGAAATGTTAGTGCCAAGTCACGAGTTCCAATCTTTACTTGTTTACAGGCACTGCTCCAGTGCAGACCGTTGTTACCCACTTTTAAAAATGGAAAAATTTGAAAGCCGAGCTGTAATCAAGCACCTGCAGAAAAAGGAGTGACTCCGGAGGAAATCCATTCTGATATGAGTGATACACTTGGCGAGGACTACTATTTATATTTCGCTATTAAGCAGTGTGTTGCTAATATAAAGAGCATTGAATATGACACAACGATTGGCTATCCAAAATCGCCAACGTATGATAGTCAGGTGGAACCAATACACTGAATAATAGGTAACATATATTGCTCAGACAGACATGACTATGGGATGTTGGCTTCACCTACGAACGCCGCGGATTTCTGAATTATGGTGCTGGATTCCACTTTTACTTCGGCATTACTGTGTTGCATGTGTTCTTTCTGTGTGGATTATGCACCAATATTTTTTGTTTGGTGTATTTTTCAATCTGTGCAAATTTGGTGAATATTCTCCGGCTAATTTCAGAAATCTCAATGATTGGCCTAACTGCCGTCTGCACCTGCCATCTTGGATTTCTGCTACAATAATCCAACATGTGTGGAGCAGTCAGGTGACCCCAGGCGGTACTGGCATCAACGACCAAGCTCGACAAGTGCAACTGTCTGGAGTTAACTCAACTAACATCAGAAGGAACCAACTGCTATTGAACCGATAGCGTAAAAGTTAAAACTGATTGGTTCGTATCGCATTCGCTTATTATTTGCACTAACAATCTTCCGTAGCTCAAGCACCTAAGACCTTGATTGAGTCGTTTATTTTCATCAACTTTCCCTAGCTACTTCATCTAGCCTTCTCATCAGTACAGTTCACTTTATTATGGCACCCACAAGGCCTAGCCTCACTGGACAAGCAAAAAGTAGTGTTTCATACACCGCCCGAACAAAGCCAACGAAAACTGAGGCCCCGACCAAACTGCGAGCCAGTCCTGATCCCATTGCTACTCTTCTTTCAGAACTCAGTGATAAGGTCAACTCCTTGGAATCCCAACTCTCCGAGAGGAGAAAAATAATAATCATCGTCGAACCAATCCGAGATCACCTGGCTTCATTAGACTATCTCAGTAACCCATGGGAAAGCCTTGATCCAGCCCAAATGGGAAAGGCAGGACAGTTAATCACCTCAATTGCGTCTGAGGTACATGAACGAATGCATAGACTGAAAAATGTGATCGTTTTTAACATTTCTAACAGACAGTTTGAGTAAAGTAAATACTGCAGTACTTACGGCCTGCAACATGTCCGAGTTCTAATGCAAAAAAAGAAATCCCCGAAACACTGCTGCCCGATCGTTTTTAAATTTTCAACTTAGGAATCCGCGAACCGATTGTTGAATAATCAACTCACCAGAGCCCAGTGTAACAAGTTCAAAGACCTACAGATTAAACCACATCGCACGCATTTACAAAGGTACCTTAATGATCTTGCATCACTATCACCAGCTCAAATGGCTATTTGGGTTAAGTGTTCTCAGACCAAAGCTCAAAAGGATAACTTGTCTAATGTGGCAACTGGGCACTTCAAAGTGGATCTCGACAGCTCAGCTAATATGATAAGGACTTCAATCATCACGGTTCTTGATGACACTGCGGTGTCACCTAGGCAAACTCCTACCAACTACTACTCACCCAATCTTGACGCCTGTGGGCCAACCGAATTGAATTCACCGTTAATACGTGATGGAGTAACTCCTAAACATTGAGAAGAGCTGGCTATCAAGGGCCCTGCAGCAATGTCGCAAGCTGAACTCAAAGTCCAAAGGACCCACCTGGGCAGTCAATCCAATGTATATATACATATATATATATATATGCAATGTACCTTGATAGATCTTATTAGTTTCTACAGTGTTCATCATATGCTTAAATGTTTTGTTGGATCCGGTGAGTGCCTGTGGTTTTATATATATATATATATATATATATATATATATATATATATATATATATATATATATATATATATATATATATATATATATATATATATATACATATATGGTTGGCAGCATCCGGTTTCGGATTTGCCTGTCACTGTGGCAAGCCACAGGACGCCTGCGCCTACAGAGGGACCATGGATGGCTTGCGCTGCACCACCCACAGCTCCAACCACATACCCCATATCCAGTGTAAACCCGAAGGAATAAGACCGGGAGGCATGCGGATGGGAACCACGTTTCATCAACGGAGCCGGCCCACACTCCTTCACAGGCAAACACAAGCACGCTGTATTTGGGGAATCAACCGCACACAAGGCGGTGGCTGGACCGTAGTCCGCTCCACACTGAGTGCATGGAACCGCTCTTTGAGCCTAGCACGGCCACAAGAACCGTGCACCCCGTCCCCTCCAGCAACGACCAACTGTCTCCTGGAGCCAGTATGAACGATGTAGTGGGTAATAGACAGGTAGGCACCTTGTCAACATACACATCAAGCGCAACCATACCAGGGATATCAAACTACAGCCATTCAATTTAAACGACAAGCTGAAATAAAATTAATCCAATAATGCATACAGATACGGTGGCATAACTCTTCGCTAAATTACCATATGAAGTAAGTTGGTTAGCAATGAATCCGTGATAAGTAAGAAATGTCCACAAGTTACTTAAAATGCTACAAACGCAACAAAATTACCGAAGCGCAATTAGTGTAAGCAACGTGGTCAGTTATTAGAACATTATTCAGGGAGGCAGAACAAACCAAATAAAGCGGAATGAAATTTATCCAGCTGAAAAAGACCTAGTTTAAGTGTAAGTTAATTTAGCCCAACTGCGGTGAAGAAGCATCAAGAATGCAACATCAGCCACAGGCACTCACCAGATCCAACAAAACATTTAAGCCTATGATGAACACGGTAGAAACTAATAAGATCTATCAACATACATTGCACCAACACTATATACAGCGACATCTTGAACAGACAAAAAAAACATAAGTCCTTTGGATACCCCTCGCCATAATTACCTTCCATAACACAAAATCAGGCACAGTAATAATGACAGAATAAGCTATGTCACGAGGACAAGGCCACCCTCCCATCGCGTCTCATATGTGTGCAGCCTTTCCCAACACCCCTCAGTATGACCAGTTTTTAGTACAGGAAGGAATGGGACCGCGTCATTACTACTACTCTTTACATACCAGGCAGAAGCCAACTACCTGTTCCGACTGTTCCTGCAATGTTTGCAGATAACTTGGCTAGCCAACTGCCACGCCAACCGCAAATTAGACTTGCTCCCTCAACCACCTCCATGTCCACAGCAATATCGGCATTCACAAATGACACATTACCCATATCACTATGCCTGCTATGAATAGACTCGACCCAACTACTCCAACTCATATCTCCTGCATCCATAGTACCAGAATATAACAACGAATCGCAACCCGATGACCCCAAACCTAATAGTCCGCGTTCTGTACTTCTTCTTAATGCCAGATCTATTAAAAATAAATCGTACTTCTTAGGCATGCTTGTGCATATCAACGACCCACAAGCAATCCTTGTTACTGAAACGTGGTGCTCTCCCCGATACATTAGACCCTACCATAATGATTCCAAATTATCATCTCTTCCTAAAAGATCGCGGTACAAGCAATGGAGGTGGATGCATGATATACCTACACGGTAAGTTCGCAGCAGAACTTGTTGCTCATACACAGCTAACCAATGTTCTCGAATATCTTTGGTTGTCCGTTTCAGGAACGGGTTCTCACATTCTACTAGGATGTGTTTACAACCCGACAACTGCGTCAACCGCGAGTGTAACCATCATTTCAGCTTTCGAATTTCCTGCTGAGATACCACACAGACAGAAGTTAATTACTGGTGAGTTTAACCTAACAAAAATTACCTGGTCCGTCCAACCATCCTCGTCTACACATACAGCATTCCTTTCCTCTCTCAGAAATGGTGGGTGGACACAGTGGGTTACAGAAGTAACAAGAGCGACCAGTATACTCGACCTCGTATTCACTTTGGGGGTCACAAGTGCACAAACAGAGGTAGTAGACAAACCCTCTAATAGTGATCACAAGATGGTACGATTCTCTGCGTCAAACTGGCCATCAAACACGCTTATATTCCGCAATATGCAAACCAAAACATAAACTGTAAGAGATTCCAACAAGTTATCCGATAGGGACGCATTTTTTCTCTCTAACAATATGCACTGTCGTGGACTATTTCGATCACCGGGTCCATCAGGTCATTGCTGTCCGTACTCAGCAAGATAAAAGGGGTCACAGGTCCAAAAAGACGCAACCGTTCATTCAATCAGCCGGAAACACTGAACACTAAGTGCTGGATACCGAAAGACGGGAAATTTCCCCTTGCCTTTACAGTTGCACAACATCATTGCCACGGTCAAGCGCATACAGTTAACGAAGAGGATACACGAAGAACAAGCAGCTCTACGAACAACATGTAAAACAAAAGAACTTGATAAAATTCTTCGTCGCAGAACTAATTACCACTCCCCTTTATCCATGGACTAGTTAATGAAGACGGACAGTCCTTTCATGATCCAGCCAACATCTGCGAAGCGTTTAGCTCATTTTTCGCTACCTCCATGAGCCTGGAGACGACCCCGTTAAATGCAAGCATTGGGGTGCAAACAACCAACGCCCCGCGTAACGTTGAATTTTCTATCATTGCTGTCCAACATTTAATGAATTCCATCAAACAGTCGTCCCATCTGAATTCCGATGGTATCCCGCCTACCGCCATAAAACAGGGAGGGCCTGACATGTCGTTGCTATTGCTGAACATGTTTACCCTTTCGTTGAAACCAAGCTACTTTTCAGACCAGTGGAAAACATTGCTCATCATCCTACGTCACAAAGGTGGCTCCAAACAAGAAATTAATAATTACCGGCCAATCCATCACACTCCTGTAATAGCCAGAATATTAGAGAAAATGGTTAAGAATGGTGTGATGAAATGCATCGACAGGTCTCAGCATGATTTCTTGGACAAACGATCTTGCATAATCTGCCAATTGCATTATCTAAACCATGCTTCGGATTTCATTGACTCAGAACACGCAATCATAATTCTGCTTGGGGACATGGAAAAGGCATTCGATGGAGTGCACCACAAACGGCTACTGAAAATGATTGCTCCCTTTGAAATCCAGGACCCAATCCTGGGCTGGCTATTGTCATACCTAAGCGGCCGTTCTCAAGGAGTTACCACAGTTGACCATCACTCTTCATCACGTCCAATCACTAGTGGTGTCATTCATGAGAGTGTACTTGGTCCGTTACTGTTCCTGCTCTACGTCAATGAGATCAGTGCGGTTATCAGACATGGCATGCCTTTCCTATTTGCAGATGACATAAAGATAGTTTACAAATTCCCACGAGCTGAAATTCAAGATACACTGCTGCTCATACAGGCATACTTCCATTCTCTACAGAAATAGTGTGTCACTTAGATGATGAAGTTCTCGGCGAAAAAATCTAGCATCATGTATCGCGGTTGTTCGATACCCAAGGGATAAATTACACTCAACGTCGAACACCTTGGTGTACAGCTGTCTACCCACGACCTGGGAATCAGGTATTCTTGTACTTGCAACTTTTCGGAACAAGTGGAATACTAGCTGGCTAGGGCCAACAAATCAATGGCTACTACACTGCATAAGATCCACATAGTCCCAGGCAAAGTGGAACACTTCAAAATACACACTCGTCCTGTTGTGGAATACAGCAGTATCATTTGTGGCAGCATGAGGAAATCTGACAGAGTATCGCTGGAAAGCATACAAAGGTCATTTATCAGACGTCTGCTAGGCAAAACATGCACTAAGAACTATCGGGAGCACTGCAAACAATTCAGCTCCATCCGCTTTGATTATGAAGACGGAGATCCAACCTGATGCTTCTGTACAACATGATTCATCAAAATGCCCGTTGGTATTTGCCCTCCCTAAAACTATAACATAGTTTAACAACAGAGCTATGCAATAAGGACTTGACCCTGAGCGTACCCAGATGCAGGGTAAATCTGCGGTTCAGCTTTTCCTTATCAGATATGCTGTCCTGTGGAATAAGCTCCCAGTCACAATCAGATCGTGTGTGGTCGCAACGGTCTCTTGCGTTAAGTTTGTCAAGTACCTAGAGTTGCACACGATTATGACCCTGTTCTCTTAGGAGAGATCACTGGATGATTTGTTCCAAGAAGGTCCAGACAACACATGATGGGTAAAATAAAAATATAGCATGCAGTGTATTACATCCTTAGTGCTCTTACTATCCTCTAATCCAACTAGTACACACTGCGTTGAAACACACCTGTGAGTTAATGCAAACCCTTGAAACAGTAAAAGCAATGAAAATCACACACATTCATGCATGAGCAAGACATTTGCCGTAAAAAGATGATTTGTGCCAAATATGGACACAGCTTCCTACTCGATGAGAAATATACCTATTATTATAGCTCAGTACATACTGTTCGAGCGGACATCTTGGGGATAAGAAAGCTGGCTGCAAGATGGATGTCAAGAATGTTGACATCTAATGAGAAATTGAAAAGGCTGGAAAATTCGAAGTAATTTTTGACTCATTTCAAGGCAAATCCCACGATTTTTTCAAAAGATTTGTTAACCAAGGTGAAATTTGGGTTCATCACTTTGAACAAAAAAGAAAATCTCAAAGTAAACAAAGGATACACACCGGTTCTTCTCTCTCCCCCCTGTATTCCGGGACAATAAAGGTGTAATCATGCTGACGGGTCAGCTCATCACAGATGAGTAGTACGCTACAGAATTACGCTAACTGAAACAAGCGATCGAAGAAAAACGGACAGGGAGGATCGCAGCAGTAGGTATTTAGCTGCATCACAACACACCTGTCCCCACTTCCCAAGTGGCCGTGTCAGAAGCCGCCATCTGTTGCTTTGAATTGTTACCACAACCTACTTATTCACCAGACATGGCACCATTAGATTTTATCTGTTCCGTAAACGGAAATCTTACCTCGGGGGTCAATGCTGATGAGTTGACCAGTGCTGCGGATCTATTTTTATAGAATTCCCTGACCTTTTCCCACACAGGGATAGCAATGCCTGTACAACGCTAAACTGTTTTGGGAGATAATGCTGACAGGTGACAAAGAAAGACCTGGCTAGCTGACTTCTTTCTGTCGGTCGATACATTTTCTGATCTACCCACATACATGCACAATATTTCTATGTGTGAGCAAAAAGGAAAACAAAGACATCATAAATAAATAAATAATTTATTTCCGAAAGGTCCGAGTGATCGAAATGACTGATGCGAATGTTTAAAAAATCGTGTGCAGATTAGAAATGCATGAAGAACTGCAAACATTAGAAATTTCAAATCCAAAAACAAAAGTGAAAGTTGTCTTTGATGTACAAACTCGTAACCAGTTACAGCTTGGATGACATGTACAAATAGGATAGATACAAAGTGTGTAGGAAAAATCAATTCGAAGCTGCTCTGTGAAGAAGATAAGGGATCGTCAGATAGTTCATGTGGTGCGTCCCTATAAATTGACAAATGCCCGGCAGTGCTATGACACAATGAGTTAGACCACAGTAGACGAGGCAGATGCATTGGAAGATGTGGCGGCAGGCAGCACCCAGAAGGAGATAACCCCATCATCTCCAGCAGTGCACAGATAGAAATCATTCGGAGTCGTTTCTCCGCTCCCCGCCTTTGTTACGACAGGTTGCCACTGTACGCAATTGACATCCTCCGTGTGTGCATTCGGATTGTGCGCCCACAGTGTCAAAGGTTCCGAGAAGTGCAGTTTTCCTGCCTGGGTTACGAGGCCCTCATCGGGCAATCGGAAAACACAAACACGATTGTCCGCACCGCAAGTGGACAACATCTGACCGTCGGGCGACCTTTAGGTAACGGCGGTAAGTTGACAGGAGGAGCGGGAAGCAGTGAGGCGAATGCAACAGTATGACAGCGTGTACAATATAGCGGGCATCATGTGTATGATGCGATTAAAAGAACAAACGAACGTGAATAAGGAAAAAAGCAGTGGCAGCCGGTTGCGTACAACCTTTCAAATATATCAAAGAATCTGTATCATCACATTAGCACGGTTCATCAGCCACAGAATTGATATTAAGGGGTCTCTGCAGAGTTTCAGCAACACGCTAGGAAGCGATCATAACCAAGCGCCTATCGACTTTGGCTTGTACCTAATACAAAAAGTATTCAAATAACAATTGTAAAAATGGCCGCGTAAGGAGAATGATTGTCGGAACGCTTCTTAAGTCACTTGGATAAAACTTTGAATGGTATCTGGGTATACTACAAACGAGAACCCCGATTATACCAAGGGTGATGCAGATGATGCAACCACCTAAACAGGTGAACCGATTGATCATGTCAGGCAGTTTCGCAGTGTCTATCTCGCTGATCTACACTGGAGAGCATTGCAGTATCTAATCTTGACCGACAAGCAAGTAAGAACGCTGTGTCTCTATAGAGAGGATTGATGCTGGAAAGGCTGCTCAAAGTACATCCGCTTTGATGATTTGACTTCCGGAGGTAACACAGCTGTCAACGACCAACCCTGTCCGATAGCTCCGGGGCGATAGTAAAAGTGATGATGCGTTGGGATAGCGTTGCAGTAACAATGCGCACTTCGGAAACACAAAGCACACATTAGAGAGTGCAGTGGTCCGCGTCAGGTTATCGAGCGGAGGCAGACGGAGAACAAAGGTAGCTTTGGGAAGATCAGCGCAGAAAATAACCTGCCATCGGTACTTCAATTTCGGTCAAATTACACCACAGTTAAATAAACAATGAAATCGAGGATGAGAAAAGTAACGTCTATTGGTGGATCAATTCAGGGCTAAAATGCCCATGATCGAATAGTAAGGTGTATGGGGTAGGCTGGTCGTCTTATGATCAGGATAAACACGACCAACTCCCAGTCAGACGATATCATGGTGGAGCCACAGCAGCAGGCGGAGTAGAAGGGGCCACTGAAGAGTAAAAGAAATAGAACAGAGACAATGAACCCCACTTGCCATGCTACGTTGTGAAAAGGAGGCCTCTATACGTCGTGACACAAGCCCGTAGACTGTTGAAGCAAGATTTCTCAACGAAAAGAATCTCCAAGGATATGCCCTCCAACAAGGAATAATTTTACCGACAAGAGCGATCAACGGGACTGAGAGTGACAAGGGGATATATAAATCCAAGGTTGGTGGGTAATCTACATGTACAGAAAGGTTTCAGAACCGTAAATTGCGAACGTGTATGAGCAATACATGTATGTGGAGAAACAGTGTCGGTTTCGGTATGGCGAGGAATGATCCAAAGTCAGTAAATAGATCGAAGTCAGGCAGGCAACTCTCATGAACAATCATGCAACCAACAACAAGCATAACAACCGAGAAGACGGGAAGTTAAACACAAAAATATCTGTGATGATCGCCGAACAGTACTCAGAGAGGGCATGCCCCAAAGTAGCGAAAAACTGCGTCATAAGAGGCTGATTACAGCCTCCCGAAGAGATTTCTCTAGGCCGCTCTGCTAAGTGCGACAATCACACTGTGAATACTTTTACAGAGGAGCCAGGAACAATATACCACTGAACGCCAAACAGGGTAGTCAGATACTAATTACAACAAATCCTTTTGCTGCCGTGGATGGCTCCTCTCTGCTGGATTTACACCCCCCCCCATCTTATCGCACACTAACCACTTTGAACATAAACGAATAAGAGATACCAGATCTCTCCGGCGGATCGACAGCGATGAAAAGTATTCCCTCGCTTTATCACTTTATTCGCCTAGCTAAGTTCGGAAAAGTTTTGTCTGAAACTCAAGTGTGTAACTCGCTTACATTCTACGTACACATCTAAACATTTACCCTTATAGGAAAAGACGCACCCACGGATCTCCATCAAGTGCTTTGTCATCTCTGGCATTCCGTACGTTTGCAAATGTGTCCAGTGCCAGGTCTAAATGCAACGTATAGACCTCATCGACTGATCAACTTCTACGCAATCGCAGCGATCAATAAACGTTTACTTTTTATAGAAACTGAAGCATCCAAACCTCCAGTCGTCAATCCCTTGACCCGTGTACGTGGTTCCATGCGTTTGTGTGCAACGGTGTCAAGTCGCGCCCCGTCCATCAGACAGAACATTCAACTAACTGACGTATGCTCCACCATCAGTTTGCTCGACCATGTTTGCGATCGGCCAGCTCGGAAAGACCTTACGGCAAGCGGCATACACGGTAACAAAACTCAATTGGCGATAGTGACACAAAGATCCTCTTCACGGAAAGCTAAAAGTAAATTAGCACAATGAAATGCTAACGGTGGCGTTGAAAGCCGTAGTTAGCTTGACGAATGCATCGAGCAAACAAATTTACAGTAACAGTAAGAAATTCGCACAACATGATGACTAACACATAGACGCATATACCATATATATATATATGGCATATTGGTTAACTTGTGACATTTCCGTACCTTTACTGAGGTTACACCTTTGTAGTATCATGAGCGTGCGTTTGAAGGCGTGTCTCGTAATATCGAGAAGGGCTCTTTTATTTTGTTTTAAAAAGTGTATACGAATTAGATTGGCATGCTCTAATTGTTATCAACACTATTCTAAATGCGATTACCAAACCCTAAGCGAGATAAAGAGACGCAATAATACGATCGATCTTGTTTGATTTCGCGTAGAGTACACGAATATTCCAATCGTCCAGTGCAGAACCGGGTTGGCACAGATTAGAAGGGATTGTAGAGCCAGCAACGACTGGATCTACTTGTCCCGCTGGACCCAAACGAAGTAATGCCTCGAACTTGATGCCAAACAACAAACGCCAATTCAGAACAGAGCAGCTAGAGTGGACGAAGAGCAATGATCCAGAGCTAGGTGCACCCAGACAGTGCCGACTGCTACTTACGAACGGCTACGCTTAATGATGCACTACACGTGGCACATGCTTCCTCAGAGCCTAGTTGTACATCCAATATTGCTGAAGGACCGACAACATACACGTCCGTTGTTTCCGCCCACATGACACACTCGCCATCCATCATAGCTACGACCGCTGTCCAATCAGGAGCAGTTACTGCTGCTAATACTACCACAAGAAGTGGGATACAGTTTGCTGTCACGAAAAGAAAACAAACACTCGTAAAAAGAGAGAACATAAGATAAGAGTACTCTGATTGTTATATGTCCCAATGTGAAGAAATCCCAGGCAAACTAGATCAAAGAAAAAACGTTCAATCGGAAACAGTGGGACTGCATGCGTCAATAAATAGGAGTACAAGTTAAACCGGCCAGCACGATGAGCCTCGTCTGTCATTCCATCCCAGTACATCCCGGTGAAGCACTACTACTACAAGTAAGGCTTTACCTAGAGGATGAATCAGACGCCATTCTCCTGTCAGCCACTCGTCTCCGAGATACTCTATGCGATATTCGCATTTTTCAGATATTCCTTGGAACGAAAGCCAGAAACGCAAACAAAACCAAGATGACTACCGTAAACGAAAGACGTAAAAACGACCCTTGTTTACAGTGGCCCCGAACGGTGAGTTAGAGGCCAAGGGACATAACTGGGATGAATGGTGCTTCATCTGTGAAGTGCTCTCCCTTGAAAAGGCAATCGCCAGTACGACAGCAAGGTTACGACCATCAACAAACTATAAAAAAATCTGGTTTACCAGTGATGAGTTACAACTCAGACCAACACCACGGCAGAATGCGCAATCAGTGTGGCATTAGATAAGCAAAAAGTTGTCATCCGAAATACGTATAAAGGCGATGGACACCTGGTCAAAAAATGGCAATATACCATAAAACAAGCATGCCTTGTGTGCGAGCCCGTCAGTGTGCAGCTCAAAGCTCTGACGCTGTCAAATGCCTCTGAAGGTGGAAGGTCTAGGTTTTCAGACACCTGATGACACTGAGCACTCTACACACCAAACCGGAATAGCCCCGAAACCTGTGTCAACGATTCAACCACAAAAGTCAGAGTCAGCCGACCCTCGCACCAGACATCTGCATCCACAAATACGTTTCTAGCCTGTGACGTCATCAGCTTCTGGTACACCAACGCACAAGACTTTCTCCGTAAGCGAACTGCGCTTTGTAATGGTCAGGTTTCGATGAGTCAGGATATGGTTATGGTGACCGAAACATGCTGAACACTGAAACCACCGATGTTCAGATAGCTCTGTGTGACAAGATTTCCCCACGATCCAAAACCCAAGTTCTTGGTCCTCCTTCGTGCAATTTGCATCTGGGACTTGATGACGCGGGTTTAATAGCGAAAGTTTCCCGCTCTCCGATGTCTAATTTGGAGATGGATCACCTCGTGACTTCTGCTACTAGGTGTGTTTTGGCATGGTCATATAGTCACGTCCTTCTGATTTGAACTTACAATTGCATGCAGTCGAAGCCACAGCTTACGTAAGGAAACAATTAAAGGTAGAATTTCAAGAGGTAATCGCCGGTTTACCGTTATGCAATCAAGTCATCTCTCTGAGAAAATTCGGAACGGATGGCGAACCATGTGCGACAGACTTCGCGCTCCTCAACGAGGAGTTAATGATCGATAGCATTAAAGTAGGCGCACCGCTTGGCCGTAGCAATCATTGGACGCCGCACTTCCATGACATTCGATACGCGGAATACATCGGTGAAAACAACGAAGAGCCTACGTTGTCATCCATTAGGGCACACGGTCTGGCCTCGTTTGAGCAACTAACTTGTCCTACCTAACAGATCAGCCTCCCGACGTTGTCTAGAAGAAAGTTGACACCAAGTTCAACGGGCTAGTAAGAAACGCGTCGGAAACCAGTCTTTCGTCTGAAACAAACGAAGTTGGTTCTGAGGAGTCAGATTAGACTATGAATGGCCGTAAGAGATACCACCTGGCGAGCTTATAATGACTGTCTACATGTACACACCGGGGATGCCTAGATAACTGAGAGAAACCATTGCGCCAAATTCGCCTGCAAATGCAAACTAAAGCACTAACAAGATTCGACACTTAAATTCCATACTAATCCGCTAATACTGTCCAGGCAAGTAAACAATCTCTGCAGTGTAAAGCGTCAAATACCATCTCCATGTGCAAGAAACAGCCTGGCGCTGGCTACTTAAGAGGAGCTCAACGCATTTCCGGAACAATTCATCCGCACGCTCCATGGGGAATTGTCACCCCACCCATGTTTGACAGCTCACACCGTCCCGAGAATTAGGCCACGTATCCGTTACTGCAGTGAATGTGAGGTAAAAACTGTTATCCGTACGCGTGCACAGCTCTTCTAGTGTTGATGGACAGACATACACTGGTTACTCTCAGCCTGTATTCCAAGAAGCTTCACCGTATGACCTAATAAACAAAGACTATCTGACAAAGCTACCTCGTTGCCGCACACGTCTGCGGTACAACAAAAATATCCCACGCTGTGGAATAGATTGTCTCCAGCCATCAGAAAGTCATCTTCGCTTCGAACATATAACATGCAACTAAAAGAATACCTAACTGTTAATAAAATAAAAGAACTGTTTCGCGTTAGTTACACAGACGAGTGGGTGTACGAGAACGGGTCTGAGAACATCTAAGCATCTGCGAAATTCGCAATACAAAGGTACGGATAGAAATGGGGAGAAGGGTTTGTCGACACAACGTGAAATGTAATGTCCACATATTATGTGCTTGTGTTGCTACATAGCTTTGTCTCTCATTCCTTTATCCTACTTTGTCACATCCTTCGGAATTACTCAAATTGATGATCCACCGGTGACCTATGAAAACTTTGCTACATCGATAGGTTGGATGAGGTGTATCTCCCGGTTTCACTTTGTTTATTATATTTTCCGTGTTACTCAGATGGATAGCCAATTTGTGGCCTATGAAAACATGACCAAATCGATGGGCTGGATGGATGGGATATATTTTGACATTTTTCTTCATTTAAACTGCTTCTTACTGTGCTTTTACTTACCTTGAAGACCCACTGACGGCATTTGAAAATCATGCGCACACTGGTGGGTTGGATAAGCTACCCCGTTCCCTTACACAGCTACGTGAAAGGCATGAGTGACGACTGCAAGACGTGGACCAAGTGAAAAGGTAAACTATTGATGCTCTGCACTTAAATCATCCAATTTATGTACGTAATTCCATTTGCCCTGTGTAATCATATGTGAGATTCGCCATTAAAAATTAATTGATTTATGTTTCAGTTTAAACGTTTACCGTTTTGTCTCGTCAGCTCCCACACTATCACTATTTTTAAAATTATTGTTAGATACTAAACTTATAAATGTTTTAATTATATTTTCCCCATGCATCTTGTAACCCACCTCCTAACACGTGGTTGTTTTGCTTTCTTTTTATAACCATCCGCTTAAAGGTATCTGAACGATTTGCAACCGTGGTGAATTCCGAAGAATTTTGAAACGACATCAATGGCGCAAGAATCAGTAGAAGTGGAATCGCAAGTGTTCTTGTACAGCAGTTTTGAAAAATCAGTTTTCATCTCCTTTGTACCTTATGATCGGACCAGCTTAGCTGGGAATTGTCTCATCTAGCTGAGAATATACCACTTTCAATAAGTCCGAAGACACTAAAGACCGTCGCCATAAACGTCGCCGAATCATTATCTCGGTTCTCTTAGCGATGGCTTAATGAAAGGCAAGTTCCCACAAGGTTGTAAACACAGACCAGTTACTCCTAAGTACAAAAGTGGGAAATCGAGCACAGCGGTCAAACTATCGTTCAACGTTTCTCTCGGTCATATCCGAAATTATTAAAGCCGTTATCACCACGTCAGAGTCACAGCAGCACGGATTCCGCCGAAAGCAGCCCTACACTACAAACTTGCTGCTAACCCGAGCAAGGTGGGAGAAAACTGTCGATGCCAAAATAAAAATCGGCGTCGTGAACATGGACTTCTTTAGTTGTTAACCCCGTGGCCCATCGCACTCTTCTTCAAATCTTCAAAGCTACGGAACTGGTGACCCTGTCCTGGGTTGGATAAACAACTCTCCCATTCAACGTCGGAGGAATGTGAGAAGCTGCAGAGCAATTTCCGATCCAGTTAAAATCCAGTGTACCCCAAGGATCGGTACTGGTGCCACGTTTATTCAAGGTATTCGTTAACAATCCTGCTAGTGTACTTCAGTCGAACTTCGACTGGCTGGCCGAACAACCTCATCATGGTGTCAGCTGGTTGGTTCGGGATTATCCCGCTCCAGTGAATGGTTAGGTTGCAGTGTTCCAGGACGTGGTGGGTTTTCGCCTTGGCAAGCGTTCTCCCTATAAAAAGCCACATACATCCGCTTAACAACACTGTAGCGTGGCGAAGGTGATTCGACATTAAATAAAGTCATTACCCCTTGCCCCTCCCTGCGTGGCACTGTAGCTTCAGGGTGTGTTGTGCACCTGGTCTGTTGTAGGACAGAAAGGTACATGAACCGCTTGTTTAGTCACCGGCTCCCAACGGGTTGCGACGCCCTCATATCGCCCTGCTGTCTTGTAGGTTAGATCCTTGATCAAAGGTTCGGGGTAGAGCCCCTTAAGACAACCTTGTACTTCTGCCTGTGCAACCTGGGAGTGTCACGCGTATTGAGGAACCATGAACGGACAACACTACTGCTTTCACTATTGCTATGTCTACCTACCCTACTGCTCAAACTGCTGCATCTCCACTCACTCATTACTCAACTACGCTTATGTCCTCCCCAGTCACCGCCAAAAGCAGCTCATTGGTCGTATGAGTCCAACTCTTGGTGTTTGATGTCCGGCACCACAGCCTTTTCACACTAGAGCGAAGCTTCCAGCTTTTCTTCGACCTGGTTTTTCATTCAGCCTCGCAGCGTTCAATGTGTGCATGCTGACGCAGATCGGACGGCAAGCATGTCTGACCCGCACTCTTGAGACACGCTCGGTAGACATCTAGATGGTAAGACTCCAATACCGTCATCAGAATGGCCTCCCCTGCAAACCCTGACGTCAAATACCATTTGCGCCTTTCAGGGGGCCCAGAAGCTGTCGCTTCTAGTCAAGCTGGTGTTGGGTATTTGCTCTGAGTGACAAGAGTGAGTCCGCTTTGATCGACTGGATCACAGTCAACAGTCGGTTAGGTGCAGTCAGAATACGAGGTTCATTTTAAGTAAGCGTCGTGATGTTACAAGCGACTTAATTATCATCTGCGCCTACGCTCCAACAAACTGTAGGCCGGATGCAGTCAAGGATTGTTATTGCCAACAATTACATGACATTCGGTGCTCCACTAAAAAAATTCCATATTGTCATTCTTGCCGGATATATATATATATATATATATATATATATATATATATATATATATATATGGTTGGCGGCATCCGGTTTCGGATTTGCCTACCACTGTGGCCAGCCACAGGACGCCTGCGCCTACAAAGGGACCATGAGTGGCTTACGCTGCACCACCCACAGCTCCAACCACACACCCCATATCCAGTGTAAACCCGGAGGAATAAGACCGGGAGGCATGTGGATGGGAGCCACGTTCCAGCAACGGAGCCGGCCCACACTCCTTCACGGGCAAACGCAAGCACGCTATATTTGGGGAATCTAGCGCACACAAGGCGGTGGCTGGACCGTAGTCCGCTCCACACTGAGTGCATGGAACCGCTCTTCGAGCCTAGCACGGACACAAGGATCGTGCACCCCGTGCCCTCCAGCAACGATCAACTGTCTGCTGGAGCCAGTATGGACGGGGTAGCGGGTAATAGACAGGTAGGCACCTTGTCAACATGCACATCAAGCGCAGCCACACCGGGAATAGCAAGCAACAGCCAATTACTTGAAACGACCAGATGAAATAAAATAAATCGAATAATGCATACAGGTACGGTGACATATCTCTTCGCTAAATTAGCATATGAAGTAAGTTGGTTAGCAACGAATAAGCGATAAGTAAAAAAAGTCCACAAATTACTTAAAAATGCTAGAAACGCAACAAAGTTATGGAAGATAAGCGCAATCAGCGTAAGCAAGGTGACCAGTTAATAAATTATTCAGGTAGGCAGAACAAACCAAATAAAGTGGAATGAAATTTATCCAGCTTAAAAGGACCTAGTTTAAGTGTAAGTTGGTTTAGCCCAACTGCGGTGAAGACGCATCAAGAATGCAGCATCAGTCTCAGCATATATATATATATATATATATATATATATATATATATATATATATATATATATATATATCCAAGCACCATCGGTATATAAATATGTATGTATAGACGACGTCAAGATCTGGTAGGACATAAAGACAGTGGACGATCACATGACGTTGCAGAGCGATCTCGATAAGGCCTGTACGTGACAATCAGGGAATAGTGTCCAATGTAAGGTGAAATGCAGTTTTGAGCACAGGCTATCAGCGTGGCCAGGAAGATCGACTTGGGGAACAACATTTGCAACCTACTACACACGAGAAGGAAGAGTAATTGTGAGGGGTTGTTATAGAAGCAAGTGTGGGTAGCTCAGTTTGTTCATTAGTTAGGCGAACTGTTCGCTGAGTTTGGCAAGCAGTTCCAGGGGTTTCGACACTAGTCGAGGCAACATCATCAGTGCGTTAATGTGTAGTAAGGGGAAGCGATGCGCATCGTTCAAAATTGGTAGCAAATGAGAGTTTAACAAAGGTCGGAGTTACACACCACACGATATGTAAAAAGGAAGATGTTGCTTGGCCATAGATCGTTAGAAATAGGTGCTAGAGAAAAAGAATAATTCCAAAAGTTATACTGATGTGTGAGAAAACTTACCAAGCCAAGTCAAAAACGGTGTCAGTGTGATAACCGGTCAAGGTAGCAACGCACATCCAGTTTGACCGCTTGAATTTGTCCGCCCCAGCTAAATAAAAAGGAGAGCACCCATAGATGACAGCATAAACATTTCACCTAGGAGTGATGGAATTGAAAAGTGACTACAAATTCTAGGTAGCCATATACAGGAAATGACGAACTGAAGCACTTCAAAAGCATCGAAGTTATGAACAGAACAGTATCGATATAATAAAATGCACTGGATGTTTTCACTATATGGTTTCAGAGTGTGTCACCTAAGACAGACAGTGTCGCTCGCCCGAAACATCGTTTTTCGCATTAACTACTGCGAACGTATAAATATGGTATGAGTATTTTGACGAATTCTGTGGCTGAACAATTTCAAAGTCCCTGATTCGTAGAAAAATTATCCGACAGGGCGCATTACTCGCAGTTTGCTATTTTCATCCAAATGAAGTGAGCTGTCAAGACACATTGTAAGAAATGTTGGTCTTGTCAACCGGATAAAAAAAGCTCATAGTTATTTCCATCAATACGGGATCATTGCACAAAGACGCGGGACTGTTTACTCTAGCGACATCTGTGCAATTGTTTCCCATTCTGTTTGTACCCCTGTAAAAATTTTCATATTTACTGATGCTGTGTCAGCACATTTGTGGTAGATAGCATATAAATACAGAAAATGCATCCATTTGGTTGCATAAATCTTGAATTGATTTCACGAGTAATAAGATTGTAAGGATGAAATAAATCTAAGGGGGTGGCTTGTAATATAAAGTGGTTTACTTATCAAGTCTTACTACATGACCAGTTTGACAGAGAAACGAATAAGACCAATGCGAAGCCACCGAAACCATTGGTACTGTCATTACTGAAATATTGTCATATATCATATACTGCGGGTTTTTCTGAATATATTTTTGAGATTGTGTTGAGAGGAACTACTGCTAAAATCGCTAATGCCATTCCATCTCCATTGATGACGTTTCGGGAAAAATACGCGAAATTCGAGTCTTGCTGAAGGTGGCCCACAAACGCAGTATTTTATTCAAACGAACTGTTGGGAAACATTTCCGAAGAAACGGAACGCACCGGTCACAAACGTTAATAACAAACTGGTCGTGGTTGATCACTGAAACCTGCGCAGTGTAGTTCACGCATAGTGGGAGAACTGAGTGAGTGACGCAAACATCTATCACTTGGAGCTGGACAACAAGCCTCAGGTTGCCTCGCTAGAGTGCTTGTTGAACTCAAACGGTCAACGGTTATGAACCCCGTGCGACCGTAAGCCGGCTGCTTAGATGTGTCCGCTTACTTACTCTTAGCCTATTCGGATGCAATCCCTGAGTCGCGGGTCTACGATACGGGAAAGAAATGTGAGTATAGGCTGAGTAGATTTGGTGCTCAACAAACGTCGAGATGGGTCCCTTGCAATCGGCTACACAACTGGTCGGATGTCCTGTAGCATTTTGCTCGACGCTTGCATTCATTTCCATAATGCTAGCTTTTAAGTAGTCTGACAACTTCGCTCCTTGCTCATGTCAATTTATTATTATTGTTGTTGTTAGTAGTACTATTATTTTTGTATTTTTGTTATTACTTTGATGACGTGAGTCAAAGAAACTAGATTCATTGTACATCGGTGGGGCCAGCATGCAGTTGAAATAAATTCAAGCGGTGCATCCGCTTAAAAGTTGGTTGCATCCGAAAAGTAATCAAATGGATGGCCACAGAAGAGCCCGAGTTATAATCATCAAGGTTAACTATCGCTGATGCGATCATGCAACCCTACCGTCCAGTTACACAAACACCTAAATAAGTTTGTTTCTGATTGGATACGAACTGAAGTACTAGAGCTGCCTCCAATGTAACATCAGAAACGTCTACATGGTTCCGCATGCCTCGTCGTCGGCGTTGAAAACATTCGAACACCATCGTTCGTCTGCAGTACTGTCACAACTCAAATGCGTTGCCCCTTGTCGATGGCCATTTCAATGGACATATGGAATTCGTTAGACACTAATTTAAATACAGCTGGTGGACTTTCTCACCAAACTAGACCGGCAATTGGATTTTGCATAGCAAACAATGTTCCCGTCTATCGCACAAGAAGAAGTAGTCCAGCGCCACATCAATAGTACAGTCAAACCTTTGTAAGGGACTGACAAAAAGTGGTCGCTTTGGACAGGTGGTCGCCATAAACAGCTTCATGTATAAGGACATTACTTATAGGAGAAGACGTTGGGGATGTTTTTGGCTGGTTGCCACAGACAGGTGATCGCCATAGCAGGTTAGACCGTAGTTTAGAGTACTCCGATGATCTCTCATGACATTCGCCATGTTACCAAGTAGTGTCTAATGACTGGTGTCTTCCCCGAGATTCAGATAAGAAATACAATATCACTAGTACCTACGAATAAGACCCACAAGCGTCATCTTAGTGCATGTACGCCTGGGATGTTCAAGGTAGTCGAGGAGCTATTTGTTACTCGGATTTTAACGCACGCCCATACCAGTGGAGTTTACCAATTCGCTCATAAACCCCAGCGCTCCATACTAGATATAGTGTTGTGTCTTATATATTCTACGAAGTCTTCACGGAAGAAAATAGTACAGATACTATGGTTCATGCTCCAGTGTGGGCCAATCCGGAAGCAACACTTAACATCATCACCATTATACCCGTAAGCAAGAGGTGGAAAATACCTCAACCATTGTGCCGCGATAGATAAGGAAAGAAAAAGCTGCAACAGAGGCACGCCAGTTGAGCCACCAATAAAGGATAGGCGCCGTTCAGAATAGCTGCCAGCCGGTAATGTAAAAATATATATTATGTAAAATAAATAATATGCTAAGAAGTAAGATCGTCGTTGAAGGAGAGGCTAAGCGAGGGGGGGACAAAGGAACTCACAACACAAAGGCCAATGAAGTCGACTCTTAGCCGTTTCAAAAAGTGCATCCAGCAAAACGTGTTCATCATCTTTCGGACACCAATTACGGAGCCGAGAGGATTCAACCGAAACCAACTTCGAACATACGACCTTCATTCCTCCTGACCAAGTCATCGCTTGGCCACCTCTCCTCTTCTTCCATCCACACCCCCAACGCGAAAATAATGCACCTCGCGGGAGTCGGTGTGCTTGCATGCGCAACACGTGACCCAGCGATCGGAGCCTGGCGCGTGAAATAACGATTTGTGCGGCTCATTTCCTCTTCCTGTGCCAAAAACATGGCGTTGAAAACGCTAATAACTCACTCAGTGATCCCACCAGATGTGAGAGAAACTGCGAAGGCACCGGTGGTAGAACGCAACTGGCCTCTTAATGTCTGTCGATCTAATGGGCTAGGTTTCACAACAACCTACAGTAAGGTCGAACGTACGAGTGATGTCGTGCCCGCGCCATAGGTGGCGAAGGTTAGCAAAAGCGCCACGAGCATTTGCTGTACGGTTCGTAACCTCCTCTTCGATTCCATCGGCGCTGATAAAACTGCCCAGGTAGTTGAATGTTTGAATGACCTCTAGCTGATACAAACCAAGGGTCAGCGCAGGAGGCGGTCTCTGCCAATAATGGAGGAAAGCTTTGCACTTCGAGGGTGCAAAGCATAGACGGAAACGGATGACAGCCACTGCTAATCTGTCCAGTGACCCTTGCCACGTTTGAGAGCTATCACAGATGAGGGCATAATCGTCAGCATACTCCAAGTCAAGAAGTCGTTCGCCTGGGAGCAGATCCACACCTTCCAAGTCGTGTCCTGTGAACGCGATTCCCATAACTTCATCATTAACGAAGTTTAAAAGAAAAGGTGACAGCGGGCATCCTTGTCGCACACCGCTGGAGATATTGAAGCACGGCGACAGCTTACCGTAAGCCCTCACTCTGCCCGGGTTACGCGCGTATAATGCTCGAATAATATTTGTATATTTCTCGGGCACACCTTTCCTAAGCAGACAGTTTCAAATAGCACGTCGATCCACAGAATCGAAGACACGTCTGATGTCGAGGAACACGACAATGGTGGGCCGCCAATATATGTGACGGTGCACCAACAATTGGCACAAAGTAAAGGTTTGATCGATGCAACCACGATCTGAATGAAACTCAGCTCGCTCTTCACGAAAATGGCTTTCACGAGCGCCAATCAGTCTGTGAAGGGTGACAGAGGTAAGCAATTTGGAGACAATGGATATCACACTGATTCCTTTATAGGTGCGGCATTCCGAACGTGAGCCTCCTTTGAAGATGGGGACAATAACGGAGCGGTTCCAGTCGGTTGGGACAGTTTCCTGCTCCAACAGTTTCACTAGTAGGTCATATAAATCATCTACAAGAGCAGGTCCCCTGAATTTGAAGAGGGCTGGAGGACGATCATCAGGTCCTCAGGCATTACTCAAGTTCAACAGTGTGATCTCACGTTCGACTTCTGAGCGAGATGGCGGAGCCAAAGAGACAACCCAGGGAGCAGGGCGATCACATGTCTGCGAGAAATCTGACAACTCCGGCCGATTAAAGTGCCTTTTAAAATTCTCGGTCCACCGCTCCAAGCGTTTTGACAAGTTGTGGATAGACTGTCCACTCTCGTCACATATAATTTACCTATCGTAGCCTATCGTAGTCCATAAGCATTGGTGAAACGCGTCGCAAAATCCAGAGGCCATATTTTTACGCTCTCCGAACTAGTATACCTACGGTGTCCCGTCAGCTAAATCCGCGAGTGCATTCTTTCACTCACTGATTATGCAGTTGTTTTATTTGCCCAAGTAACCTTTAAGAAAACAACACTAGGATCGTACGATTGAGAGTGCATACTTCCAAATGCAAGGCGTATCTACACATTCAATCGTTTATATTGTCAGCATAAGGCACTGTGACGCATGTACCAAGTTTGCTAAGGTGTTAAATGAATATACTCGACACAGCTTGATCCATCAAGAACGCTATCATTCACAGACACAGGATCGAAATTCCGGGCATCAGACACTCGCATAGTATCGTTCTGAGCGATCCCGTCTCACCGTGTATGTGACATGCAACTATTCACCTGACGATGAGGAGGGACCGAAAGATACCAGTGCCAACAATTCGCCAGCTCATTGTGTTTACGCTTGGCCTTCACTTGCGCACCAGCAGCTGTGTGCAGTTTACAGACCTTGCAAGATCATCGCGCGTAACTATGCACGCTCCAGGCGGTGACCACTGGACTAGAAGCCGGAACCAATGGACTGATGAACAACCGATGGACAAAATAACAAACGTATATACCTGCGTGCTTGGTTGATGTCATGTTTCAGCACATCTGCAGTGATAGTGCAAATGCCAAAAGCCACCTGAATGTAGAAAACCCATTCAGACCTATAGTGACAGAGCGGGAAATGGCGAAGTCATCTGGAACATCCCTAAGTCCATATCGAGAGGTGTTTGGAAGCAACAGTTTCAACAGCGATTGTATACAGGGTTTCAATCCTTCGTTTTCACTCAGTGGATTGATAAGTGATACACTGAGTAGAATGTGCGCTGGTTGTGTAATCACATTTGGGTTCGGAGTGCAAAATCAGGGACCCACTCCGTTCAGTGTGTGCCCGCTACATCACAGTGCCATACGAAGAAGGTAACAGTAGTTGATACGGTGCACAGCCGGTAACCGCAAGAGTGAGAGGGAACGCTGAAAGGCGAACAGCTGAAGCAGAAAACAAGTTAGGTTTGGGTTGCCAAATTCGAGTGACGTAAGGGTTGCAGACATCCAAGGAAATGATGCTGTTGTACTTAGCTAAAAGGTTCCTAGCGTTGAAATACCCCAGATTCGGAGCAAACACGAAGTAAAACGATCGACAGATGGTGGATGAGACAAAAAGTTGCTTCGCAGAACATAGGTGCACCCACAGCAACTAGTAACCGTGGTTGGGTGGACATATGTAAAGCCGTATACAGTTAGTACAGTGCCCGGTGATTGAAAGAAGAACAAATGCATTTTGTGAGGTGTACCGTGCTAGTTCAACGTCAGTCATCAATGAAAATGTGAGGTGAATCATCAGAACCCAAAGTAGATAGAGGAGCCAAAACCCGAAGTGGAGGGTTTCAGTGTGGCTCGCTCTCATCCCTGCACTCCAGGACCGATTGTTTCGTCCTGGTTTGGAATCATTGAGCAGAGATAGCGGCACTGGGAGTGAAACGCGGCGCATAGGGCTTGGCGTCTATAACAATGATCGCTCGACCATTGAGCCCCGAAAATCAAATCGAGTTAAAACCCGCTTAAAGTCGATGATAGTCCTCGAATATATATCCGCTAGCGATACCCAACAAGCGATTGAGTTACCGATACCATGAGGATGGACAGATACCAATAATTGAGGTATGCGCGAGTAAAGCTGACAAATTAAGCAAAAACGAACGTGAAACCTGGGACAATGCATAGTCCACTAGGGAAACAGCAAAACCACGCAACAAAAGGTGGTTCTGTATTTCACTACCACCATTCTACAGGTAATCTGGAGGTGAGAAAAATCTCACCGTGACAGTCAGATGTTTAAACATAAAATAAAAAAGTTAAATGGCACAAAATATAAAATAATAACAAGGAATATTATGCTTTTTTAGTTATTATGTATCAGCAGTGAGGTTAGAGTTGGAAGGGGAAGCAGGACAAATAAACTCACAACACGAACACCACTGAGGTCGGCTCCTGGTCATGTCAACTAGCATATCCAACCAAACGTGCCAACCCCTTTTCGGGCCCCAATCAGGGGGAATCGAGAACTTCCAACCGATACCAACTTCAAGGTAAGAGTCTTCATTCCTTTGGACCAAGTCATCAAGTGGCTTCTCCTCCTCTTAATCCACACAACGTCTGGTCCCTCAAACAGTGCACATAGCGGTCTTCTGTGTGTGGTAGTATGCGCGCAACAGATAGCCCAGCCATCGGAGCCACATGTGTGTGAGGATAACGAGATGCGGATCGGCTCACATGCTCTTCCTGCCCCATAAACAAGACACAGAGAGCACACTCATTGTTCATGAGGATGTGTTCCAACTGGATGTGAGTTAAACTGCGAAGACAGCGGTGGTCGAACTAAATACACCACTTTATGTCTGGCAATCTGATGGGTCGGGTTTCCCACACGTACAAAGGATTAGATTGCACGGTGATTTCGCGTCGGCGCCACAAATGGCGAAATTGAGCAAAAGCGCCTCGAGCTTTGGCTATACGGACTATCATTTCCTTTTTATCCCAGTAGCGCTGACATGGCTGTTCATGTAGCTGAATTGCTGAAAAACTTATATTTGATCCTCACCAAGGGTCAGCGCAGAAGGTCGTCTCTGTCAGTCTTAGAGAGAAGCCTTGAATCTAGAGGGGACGAGACAAAGCAAAAAACATCTGACAGCCAGTGCTAATCTGTCTAGTGCTAGTTGGCACATTTCAGAGTATTCACAGGGCAATCTCGCAGTATACTCCAAATCAAGCAGCTGCTCACCTGGAAGCAGATTCACAGATTCTAAGTCGAGTCCGGTGAAAACAGTTTGATATCTGCATTGTTTATGAGTTTAAAAGGAAACGTGACAGTGAGCATCCTTGTCTCAAATCATTGGGGATAATGAAGGGCGGTGACGCTTTGCCATAAGTTCGAACTACGAGCATAGAAAGAAAACAAAGGTATCAGTAGTACGCAGGTACGCAGTATCGATGCTCCGCTGCCGCATAACCACCGTCAGTCGCACTTAAGCTAAGGATACTGTGAGAGTCGCGCGGTCCCTACGCAGGCTCGAACCTGCGCCCTCAGAGGTTTGTGATCCTTAAGGCTACGGGCAGACGAACTAAGAGCGGAAAGCATTCTGAGTATATGTATATATTTTAAGGCACACCTTTCCTGATCAAACAATCCTAAAGAACATATCGAAAGCATCATTTATGTCGAAGAACAAGACTACAGTAGGTCGCCAGAAGATATGGCGACGTACCAACAATTGACGCAATGGGAAGATGCGATCAACACAGTGTCGATTTCGACGAAACCCGGTTGCTCTAAATGGATCTGGCTCTTACGGGCGCCATCCAATCGGTGAAGAACGTCAGAGGCAAGTGACTTGGTGATAGAGATTAGACTGATCCCTCTATGACTGACACAATCCGAAGGTGAGTCCCAACCTTTATAGATCGGAATAATAAGGGAGCTACTTGAGTTTCACTAACAGATCATGTAAACCTTCTACAAGAGTACATTCCCAGAATTTGAAGAGAACCAGAGGAAGATCGCTTGGTTCGGCGGCTTTATTCAACTTCAGCAATTCGGCTTCTGTGCAAGACAGCGGATTTAGACGGACGGCTCCTGGATAATGGCGATCACTGGCCGGTTGGCAATTATGGCCGATTAAATCGCTTTGCAAAGCGGTCAACCCTATTTCCCAAGGGTTTGGACAGGTTGCGAATAAGCAGTCCAACCTCGTCGCATATAGTTTCGCCAACAACAGGTCTCTTGTTGCCCGTTTCCTGCAACAAATGGAACGACCTTCGATGTTCACCAAAAGCAGCACTAGGCTTTGCAGTCTCTTTCAGAGTGACATGAATTGCTACCCTGAAGTCTCAGCGGGTGTCATGGTGTTTGCACCCAGCCAAAATGCTTCGGCGAGCATATGGAAGCAACAAACTGCGCATAGACGTAGTTAACAAGCTTATGGTCGAATTTACCACACGAAGACACACACCTGCTGCTAATAACGTCTGGTACATACAATCAACGATTATCAATTGCATTCAGTGAGCGCTTGCTCAACCCGTATGTCTGTGCATTTAGAACACCCGATTTCACCACTTTGCAGGTTTATGCGTTCATAGTGTCCTCGCGGAGGTCCAATGAAACGCATCCGCAAAACAGCAAATACTAATGAACTAAATTGATCGGGAATTTTGGACGCAGCCCCTCCATCGCGATATGATCGATCTGCGTCCATGGCTGGGCGCCATGTCACTCTCTTACGAGTGCTATATCGGAAGCTAATGCCCTAGAGAACTGGAGGAGCATCTTCACACACGTAACAACCACACTTTTTAACATTATGATAGCATAGACCATGCTGGCCGCCCACATGTAAGCCTACACCGGACAACTTTCCAACTTGAGCCCCATCAGACCACCAGCTAGCACTACAGTGTCCACGCTTCTGTTGCGAAGCAGCTCGTTCAGTTGACGACGGAAGCCATCCTTCACCCAGTCAGCATTGAAGTTTATGGGGACGTAGGCAGAAATGACAAACAGGCGCATATTTCCCAGCACAGCTTCGAACCTTTGAACTAGCTAGCCATTCTGAAGGCGTACATCATAATCATCAATGGCAGGACATCAGACATTTAAACTGATGTTTCGCTGCCATACAACCACCACGACCTATGGAATAAAGATTATTAATAGGAAGAGAAGGGGTATTTATTTGAGAATCTTAATGCCCTAAGCAAACATTCAGGGTCAAGCCGCCTACACCTTGTGTTAACAACATACCGTCACAAACAGCTTGCCATCATGCAAAGATAAGGCGGCATGAGCAACACTGCTTCCTTGAGGCTCTCACTACCCCGCATCATAGTCAGCTATTATACAGAAAATAAATCAACAACAAACAAACTTTTACGGGCAAACCGACTAGGACACGGCAGCAGAGGCGCCACTGGTGTCGGTTGCGAGCCATGTCCTGTAAAGTCTCGAGGCAAGCACAAGGCGAGTCACGTAGACTCAACTTCTGTCCACCTAGAGGCTTGCGCCATCCTCCACCTCGTAGGTTGAACAAGGCCCTCCTAGGTATGCGGTGACCAGGCATACGTAGCACGTGCCCGAGCCAACGCAACTTATTCAGTGCTAGCTGTTGTTCTAGGGGGCTAGCATGATAATCACCACCTAGTAATCGCCTACGCACATCATCGTTGTGGACAACCTGGCGCTGTCCGACATCAGCAATGTTTCGCAGACAACGATGATCAAAGACTTGAAGGCGCCTCAGATCTTCAGACCGAAGGGGCCAAGTCTCACTACCATAGAGCAGAAAGGCCTTACACAAGGAGAGAAATTCCCTTCTGTTATCAAAGATGTTCCAGGATCAAGAAGGCAGCTCTGGCCTTAGCAATGCGTGAGCTGACGTCAGTTTCTATGCGCCCATCGTTGCTGATGCAGCTGACAAGCTAAGTGAACTGATCAACCACCTCGAACTCCTCGTTAGCAAGGGTAAAGAGGACGTAAAGTGGCTGGTGGTCCTGCAGCAACACTTTGCACTTTGAAGGTGCGAAGTGCATATCAAATAATGGGACCACTCTGGACAGGCTATTCAGGGTTGATTGTGCCGCCGCAACATCGTCGAAAAGCAAGACGATATCGTCCGCATAATCTAGGTCAACTAACCTTTCACTTGGAAGCACTTCAACGTATACATCGTGAGATTCCGCAAGGAAACACTCCATGATAGAATCCGCGAAGAAATTGAACAAAAATGGGGAAATCGGACAACCCTGACGAACGCCACTTGTGATCAGAAAGCTATCCGATAGGCCACCATAGACCCTGACGCGGCCTGTAGTGTTCGAGTTTAGAGCACGAAGGATGTTCACATATTTCGTGGGAACACCTTTCCGCGCAAGTATTTCGAACAGAACCGATCGATCGACTGAATCGAACGCACTCTTGAAATCGAGGAACACAGCTATTGTCGGTCTGCGGTATGCGTGGCGCTGCTCTAGCACCTGCCGCAAAGTAAATATATGGTCTATACAGCCTCGTCCTGGGCGGAAACCGGCCTGCTCTTTCCTAATCCGAGATTCCCGTTCCGCAGTGAGGCGACAAACGATAATCGAGACCAGTAATTTTGTCACAACTGGCGTTAGGCTAATACCCCTGGGGTTCGCACAGTCTGTGCGACTGCCCTTCTTGTATATTGCCACAATAATCGATTCGCTCCAATTAGCCGGGACATTCTCTGCTTTCCAAATACGTTCGAACAGGGAAGTCAGTGCTTTGCAGAGGACCTCACCTCCATCCTTAAATAGTGCAGATGGGATGGAATCGGATCCAGCCACATGAAAACGACTGAGGACTGTGATTGCGTTTCGGACCTCGACTTCCGACGGAGGCTCTAAACTAACCGTCCATGGCTTGTCTTGCATTGCCTGAGTAGGAAGAGGTCCGGAAGCAGGAGGCCAGCTGAACTGATCCTAAAAGTGTTCCGCCAAACGAGCAATACGGCGCTCCTAAGTGTGTATCAGTGCACCCGCGCTGTCGCTGATTGTCTCACTGACGCCTGGTTTTCTGGGACCAATGGTGCAGATCAGCTGGAAGAGCTTGCGGTAATTGCCTGCTGCTCCTGCCTCCTCCATTTCTTGAGCACGATTGGTCCACCAGGCTTCCTTGTCAGCACGTAGGCTCCGCTTTAGTTCGCGCCTAATAGTCCGCCTGGTCACATTGTGCGCAGAGCCAGTCAGAAAGTTTCTTCTAGATTCCAACTGCTTCACCGACCTCTCGGACATCCAGTGACTGGTGCGGTGACGATGGATAGTGCCCCAAGTAAATGTTCCTGCGTCGTGCATGGCAGCCGAGATCCTACTCCACTGAAGCTCAGGGTCATTAGGACAAGACAACGGAAGTTCGGTATGCAGTGCTTCTTGATAGGCTTGCCTGACTGAGGGATGAGACAATTCCTCAGTTGCCAATCGGAGCGGACCCTTGGTGCGCCTCCCGGTAAGTTCATGAAGAAACGACAGCGTACCATGGCATGATTGCACTCGACACAGGTACTCCAGTACGAGCGGCAATTCAGAATGAAACCACGCCACCTGTAACTTATGGCTATGTGATCAAATTGGGTCCAACGATGGCCAAGTGGCACTTCGACGCTCGATGTGTCTAAAAGCAGTGCTACCAAGAAACAATTGGTGCGCCGCACACAGTTGCAGCAGACGCTCACCGTTGTCAGTCCGTTCGGAGTTCAGCCCATACTTACCACCCACCTGAGCTTCTGAAGAGCTCAGACGCCCTGCGTGTGCGTTCAAATCCCCAGCAAATACTATAATCTCTGAACTAGCAGCCCTGCGTAGTAGCGCGTTCAGTTCGTGACAGAATGTGTCCTTGACAGCATTAGAACTGCAGTCGCTGGGGGCATAAACGGAAATCACAAACAGAGTTTTGTACTACTTCGTGGATCAACCTTGGTCGATGTCGTCGAACGAGCTGCATACAAAGAGCTGTTCACCGGAATCCAACCAATTAACGATGGCTCAACCTTGGAGCTAAGAATGATACCTACATTAGCTTGGTCCGTGAGTGCTGCATCGGCGTCTCCAGATGCGTGCAAATAATGACGAGAGGATAAACCGGGTGCAGTTGATTCGCTAATCCCGTTGGGGTCATTGATCCTAGTTTCGGACACACAAAACACATCAATACTGAATGTGTCCAAGGTGCGTGCGAGTGCAGCCTGATGACCAGTTTATCTTAGAGTGCGAAAATCGAACGTCGCCATGGAAACGGGACAGCGTGGCCTTATAAGGGACTTTTGCCAATAGGCGTCCGATAGGTGCTGTGGGATGGTGGCTGCAGATGGTACTACTCCAGTGGCATTTCGGTTGCTGTCAATAAGGCTGGGAATTGAAGAAGGAAGGTTAGTAATGGGGGTCGGGATAGAAGCAAGAGAAAAAGGTGGAAAAGAAAGAAGGGAGGCGCCAGCAGTAGCATGTTTTCGCTTATCCGCCCTGCAGTATGCAGCAGATAAGGTGACCTTTGATAATCTGCGCGACGGCCGATGCAGGATGAAGTTTATGTTGGAAGAAAAAGTCATATGTGGGATGAGATACTGCCACGGCACCTAGACCTAGACAGGAGGACGATTAGGATCCTCATCCAAAGCCTTTGGCTCAAAAGCCTGTCCGCAAGGCAGCGGGGAGGTGGCAATAATTTAGTTTTACAGAAATGGACGTCATCCCATTTCAAACCCCCAACCTGGAGGACCAGGATGCGGTGTTTGTCTGACCTCTCACCACTGACCAACCTGGTAGGAGTAGCTCTCAAGGTGCCCGGAGGCACCACCCAGTGTGACTCAATGGGTCAAGGAGGTACGCAAACCGTCGCACTATATTGAGGTCCAGTCTCGTTTCGACGGATACCGAATGGGATCCAGTCTGTGTGAGCAACTTCAGTCAGGGAGCTAAGAGCAACACCCACAGCAGCTTGAGCGGCATTCGAAGCTGCGTCATATTCCAATAGATGCAGTAAAAAAGTGGCTCTAGTGTAACATGAAATGGATCGTATAGTTAGCGCACAGCTTAATCTTGCCAGCGAGCTTCGATAAGCGGCAGATATTGATTAACAGTGTGTCCAGTGTTCCGGCAAGTGCTTTTTGTGACCGATCTCGAATACATTAGGCATGCTGAAGCAAACCAGTCTCAGCGGGGTTCGAGGGCTTAAAACAGAAAAAGTTGAAGAGGCGATGTCCGCTAAATTGGGCATAGAGTATTCCCCAATGCAGGAGTTACGCTTCGCGATTGCGTGTCAGGTAAACTTAGAAAATAAAAGCCTATTGAAGCAAGATGGGGAGAGCAAAGAAGTGGGGAGTTGAAGACGGGGATAATAGTCAGGTTGTAACCGGATGATAAGGAGGAAAAAAATTAGGAATGGGAGTAAGAAAACGAGTAGGCCTGAGAAGTAGCAACCCCACCCCTATCCACCACGTTCGATGCAGTAGATAGGGCGCCGTTGATTGTCATCTGCGACGGCTAGAACACCAATAAATTAATAAAGAAGCACTTCCAGCACCGACCTGTTAACAACATGCTATAAATTACAAAGTGGATGAATTTGTATGTTGATTAGCAGATAGCAGAAGACCCGAAGGGGAATTGGTTGATATGAAAACAGCTGCAGGAGAACAACTTCTATAAGTTGATTGACTCACTGATAACCGTCCATAATCGAATGGAATGGTCGGCGCTGCAGCTAGCCAGGATGTCGCCCGAGGGCGAAAATTGCACATTCCACACAGTCGATGAATGACCAGCTGATGGCACATGGAACGGGGTAGGGAGAAAAAACCGAGTGTGACACGCATCACTTTCAAACAACGGCCTAACACAAAGTTGGCACTGGTCCACTGATAAGCGGAAATGTTTAGGTAACAAAATGAAACCGAGAATGACATAAACGTAATCTTTATACCGTCATACGAACACTGCTAACTTTCAACACGGTGATTGATATGGAGGAAATGTATACACACGGAGGTCGATGACTGTAAAATAAACAACACATCTGCAATACAGGAGGTGTCACGTAGATTAACCGGAATGGGCATTTGTGCTGTTCAGATCACAACAGGGAAATGCAGCAAAATGGATGATCAGGAACCAGCTCGTTGGTATTTTGTCGATTGGATACTTAACATGATAGTCGTTTCACATTTGCAAGCAAACGTAGCAGTAGAAGAGATGATCACATGTAAGAGGTGTTGCCAAAACCGAGCTAAGCAAGTTCACGATGGAAGACACAGTAACGACGGCGCACGGAAATCGTGTTTAGACGAGTAAGAACATGAGGAATTCGCTTTTGGGGTATCAGTAAAGTCATGAGGAATCACTGAAGCACAGGTCCACACTCGGTGTGCGCCAATAGTTGGTGAATGTAGTGTCACGCCACTGCACTGCGTGTTGGTTGTTGGTGCTCAGATCATACCACGACGCATGGCCACAGTGGATACTACGTAAATGTTACAACGCGATCCTACTGAAATTGGGAGCAGTAACATAATATCAAACAGAAATGTTGCAAAGTGCCGGGACACTATGACCATGGCCAAATGCTGTCCGCGATTGAGTGGAAGCAAACCAAAAAATAAACGAAATCCGCATCATATTTCCCTGCAACATCCGAATAAATAGAACAAAATGAGTTCATAGGAGATCTAACTGCAACTGTATTATGGATTTAGTCCAGGGCAAAAAGTTCAATAAAAACAACGTTGACCGGAGGATGAAATATGCGATGTTGAAGAGTGGCAGTAAACACCGACGTGATCTGTTGGCCACATGTTCTGGAGATAGAAAGCACCCGCGTACATTAGGCGCATAAATAAAGAAAACACAAAGGTACCGCCCGACGATTGGATGGAAATTGACGAACGTAGTCACTACCACTACTACTAAGTATTTACGGTGACTAAGAGCAAGGCATACCAAAAGAGATTAACTGAGAGATGCTGGTGCTTTTAGGATCCTGCACTGTGTTACTCGGCAAATTGCACCGTTATGATATGATATGTGGGCCACTAGCTTTGCGCTAAGGACTAGCCCACTCACACAAGCAAAGAGAACATAAAAACGAGCAGATAGTCAAACGGCTCCCCTCCACACTTATTTGACAATGGCTAGACGCCTGAGTTCAGGTCACCGCTGTCACAAAGATGTATATGCGCCTGCCGGAAAAGAAGTAGCAGTGTCTCATCAACGTGCGCCAGGTTGTGGCTAGGTGGCAACAGGGATCGCCTGTACAGTACGACCGAGGACTGATGGACATTGCTGCAAGACAAGGGAGACACTGTCGGACTCTAGAGGGCAGGAATGTTGATATTTCAGACTGGCATATGGTCTACGAGGGTGACAATCACTTGATAAGACGGCACCACAGTTGACCAAGATAAAGGCGTAGTCCGTATAAGACGACGCCGCATCAGTATGCATAAAGCGGACGACATCCGCATCCAGAGTAGCTCGTCACACGGCGAAATACGGTCGCACAAAGTAATCGTCTATACACTAACGATGGTTTCCTTGTGGCAAACAAACTGCAGTTTCATACGCACTCTTCAGACTCAGTGTAAACCAAAAGGAAAGAAACCCAGAAGTCATCTGGATGCGAATGATGGTTGTTTATCAATTCACTATCTTCTCAATGCGCATCATCCACTCCCAGCATCACGAACAAGCCCAGGGAGTGTGGATGCAACTCAGAATATGAGTCATACGTGCAACCTGCAACCACCTGACTCGTACATGCGAATCATGCAATTTGCGGAAAAATGTGTACCAATGGACGATAACGGATTACAAGGAACGACCAGCAAGTCGTTCAGCGATGCAGTTGCTCCTACAGGATGTGTCTCGAAAGACAACGCCAACAGTAGACCAGCATATCTTACGGATATCTCGCTACAGTTCAACCACAAGCGGTATATTGCGGTGCCCAAGAGAACTTAAGCCCGGAACGCAGTAGTTTCAAGTCAGGCGTCCGAAAAATTACATGTTGAGAAAGAAAGCCCCGTGGCTGCCAATCAATGCAAGGGCATCACATCGATGAAACGATGCAGCTGACCCGAGGAGAGTTTTTGACGCAGCAGAGATCATTTCAATGAATTTGCGCGACAGCAACCACAAGCTTTTCATCAGATTACGAAACCAGATTCTTTAATGACAAAAACACGCGAGGATAGAACACGAGGAAAGAAAAGGGGAGAAAACAGATAGGCCACTTCCGGGTTAAATTACGTTACAGTGAGATAATTGCTAAAATCACAACCCCGAGTAATGTGATGAAATATAACTCACTGAGCTGAACAGCAACCACCCAGTCATCCAACTCTTCCTTGTACAAATTAATGGTGTCATCATAGCTGCAAGAGGCTAGAATCTGAGAGAAGAAAGTAGGCTCTGTAAAGTAGTTGCAAGTAAAAATCTACTCATCAAGAAAAATGTCTAAAACTGCATGAAACAGAGGTTAACGAGCGGTTCAAGGGATGTTGCAAAAAAGAGATCAAGGATTACACTGTGAGCTACATTTGTCAAGAAATAACCCGAATCAAAATGCTACTAATGGACGTCGTGTCGTGGGAAAAAGCGAACGGTTTGTCTCCGCTTACAAGAGGGTAGTCGGCACGATACCCAACGATTTTTTAATAATAATAATAATAGGTATATTTCTCATCGAGGAAGAAACTGTGGCCATATTTGGCACATATCATATTTTACAGCAAATGGCTTGCTCATACATGAATGCCAAACAGTGGTGTGATTATTATCGCTTTTGCTGTTTCAGGTGTGTTTCGACGCAATGTGCACTAGTTGGAATAGCGGATGGTAACAGCACTAGGGCTGCATCACACTGCGTGCTATTCTTTTGTTTCACCCATCAGATGTTGTCTGACCCTTCTTGTAACAAATCATCAAGTGATCTCTCCCGAGAGAACAGGGTCATAATCGCGTGCAATTCTAGGTATTTGACAAACTTGACGCGAGAGACCGTTGCGACCTCACACAATCTGATTGTGACTGGGAGCTTATTCCACAGGACAGCATAGCTGATAAGGAAGTTGGACCGCAGATTTACCCTGCACCTGGGCACACTCAGGATAAACTTTTTATTGTGTAGCTCCCTTGTCGAACTAAACTGTAGTTCTAGGAAGGGTAAATGGCAGTGGAAATCTTGATTAACTGTATTGCACAGAAGCACCAGGTTATGTCTCAATCTTCATAGCCAAAGCGGATCGAGCTGGAATTGTTGGCAGCGCTCCCGATAGTTCTTAGTGGATGTTTTGCATAGCAGACGTTTGGTAAATGACCTTTGTATGCTTTCCAGAGATACTCTGTCAGATTTCCTCATGCTGCCACAAATGATACTGCTGTATTCCACAACAGGACAAGTGTGTATTTTGAAGAGTTCCACTTTGCTTGGGACTATGTAAATCTTATGCAGTATAGTAGCTACTGATTTGCTGGCCCTAGCCAGCTCGCGTTGAGTGTAATTTATCCCTTGGGTATCGAACAACCGCGATACATTATGCTAAATTTTTTCGCCGAGAACTTCATCATCCCGGTGTCACACCATTTCTCAAGGGAGTGGAGGTCTGTCTGTATGAGCAGCAGTGTGTCTTGCATTACAGCTCGTCGGTATTTGTAGACTATCTTTATGTCATCTGCAAATAGAAATGGCATGCCATGTCTGATAACCGCACTGATATCATTGAAGTAGAGCAGGTACAGTAACGGACCAAGTACACTTCCATGAATGACATCACTAGTGATTGGACGTGATGAAGAGTGATGGTCAACTGTGGTAACTCCTTGAGAACGGCCGCTTAGGTATGACAATAGCCAGCCTAAGCGTGGCTCCTGGATTTCAAAGGGAGCAATCATTTCCAGTAGCCGTTTGTGGTGCACTCCATCGAATGCCTTTTCCATGTCCAGAAACAGAATGATGACTGCGTATCCTGAGTCCATGGAATCTGGAACATGGTCTAGATAATGTAATTGGAAGATTATGCATGATCGTTTGTCCAAGAAACCATGCTGAGAGCTGTTGATAGATTTAATCACACCATTCTTAACCAGTTTCTCTAATATTCCGGATATTACAGGGGTGTGATGAATTGGCCAGTAATTATTAATTTCTTGTTTGGAGCCAGCCTTGTAACGGGGGATGATGAGTGATGATTTCAACTGGTCTGGAAAGTAGCTTGGTTTCAAGGAAATGGTAAACATGTTCAGCAATAGCAACAGTATGTCAGGCCCTCCCAATTTTATGGCAATAGGTGGGATAAAATCGGAATGCAGATGGGACGACTGTTTGATGGAATTCATTAACTGTTGGACAGCAATGATAGAAAATTCAACGTTACGCGGGGCGTTGGTTGTTTGCACCCCAAAGCAAGCATTTAACGGAGTCGTCTCTAGGCTCATGGAGGTAGCGAAAGATGAGCTAAACGCTTCGCAGATGTTGGCTGGATCATGAAAGGACTGTCCGTCTGCATTAACTAGTCCATCGATAAAGGGGGGGTGGTAATTAGTTCTGCGACGCAGATTTTTAACAAGTTCTTTGGTTTTATATGTCGTTCGTAGAGCCATTGGTTTTTCGTGTATCCTCTTCGTTAACTGTATGTGCTTGACCGTGTCAATGATGTTGTGCAACTGCAAAGGCAGGGGGAAATTTTCCGTCTTTCAGTATCCAGCAATTAGGCTTCTGTGTTTTCGGCTGACGCACGATTACGTCTTTCTGGACACGTTTGATCCCCTTGTCTTGGGGAGTAAGGACAGCAATGGCTTGATGGACCCGATGGTATAAAAAGTCCATGGCAGTGCACACATTGTTAGAGAGGAAAAATGCGTCCCAAGCGGATGATCGGATAAATGGTTGAAATTGCTTCCAGTTTATCTTATGGGTTGCATATTGCAGAATAAAGGCGTGTTTGGTGGCTAATTTAACGCAGAAAATGAAGCGTATCATCTTTCTAGTGTATGCTGTTACACAAATCGAAGTAAAAGATCTGATTAGCAAACATTATCTAGCTGTGTGTAAATAGGCTGATTGGTTATGCAAGCAAAAAAATAAGAAAATACACCAAATCCAATGCTCCTCCAACTCATTCAGAACCAATCATATCAGTTATGGCAACAGTTGAGGGTTAGAAACAGGGGCTAGCAATGTTCTCGCGGGACACTCTCTTTAAGGCTTAAGCATGGGAAACATCCGTCTACGGATTACGAGAGCAACTGGACTAGCGTAGAGGAAGATTACCAAGAAGACTCTAGAAATGTAGGTGAGCACAAAAGCTGCTTACTGAGATGTTAAATACGGATACAATTTTGTAACCGGATAAAGCAGCCTAACTTGACGATGTAGCAAGTTGGAAAGAAAGCAGTGACGTGGTTTCGAGACAAGAAACAGGACGCAGGTAACTTCTGTGTTCTTCCCCCATCCACTCGTTTATCTTTAAGCCCCGCCAAGCCTACCTTGCACTTCTCACGCCCATATGGAAGTTAGAAAACTGAGACAAACCAATAGTTAACCCCATTATCATGCTAACTTAAGTATGCTCCATTACCATGTCGTCATAGGAAATACAGTAGGGAAAAAAATCCATATTCGGAGCACATCCATCCCCACACGCTATCAATAAGTAGATAAGTTATCCCGTTCCAAAATAAATGCTCTATCTTTTGTGCACATTCTACGTTGCGCGACAATACACCTTAGCCGAGAGTGATAGACAGACTTCAACCAATGTGTCGCAATACAAAAAGGATAAGGTATTAAACAGCACAGACTACAAAAACCAAAAAGTAATGTACTAAATATCATATTATGCATCGGGTATAAATCGTTGTTGGAGAGAGAAACTAAACGGAAGGGGAGGGACAAATAAACTCACAAAACAAAAATCAAACATGCACTTCTCCCTGATCCCCGATTTATATCCGCATCACTTTGAACACACTACTCAGTTTTCAGTAGTTAGATAACGTGAACTAAATCACTGTTATGGACAAAGAAGATGGCATTAGACATCTCGGAATCGATTGGGAAGTTATTTCCGAAAGACTTGTGGACAACTGGTTAAGGTACCTACTGGACGACGTTTCGCCTTTGACAAAGTGGTTTCTTTAGGCCAAGTGAACTAGCTTAGAATTGAGCATTTTATAGCGAACGCGGACAAAATTTGGGACAAGAGATATCAGTCGCAGAACAATAATAGGCGTTTGTTGGGCTGCAAGCGTAAGTGATCCACTGAAAGGAATTCGATCAAAATACTGGAAGAAAATTACTGATATCTATGATCTTGAGGTGGAAGTGGTTTTGATACTGCGCATATGTCCAAATCCCTCTACTGACAATCATCTAATTGGCCAGAGTAAGGCTGGACGCCAGGCACTCGACAGCCAGCCCCACCTATCCCATTCATGGGTGTTGGGTTTGGAAATTTCCACATCCTCAGCCATTAGCCTTTTTGCAGTTGATCGCAATCCACTCTTGAATATGTCTATATTGTGGAAATCAATTTCATCTTCTGTGTCTAGCCCATGCCGGCCCGTAGCCTAAAAGTAACGAGCTTGCCTTGTAACCTGACGGCGCGGGTTCGAGCTTCTGTAGGAGCACGGCAACTTTTGTAGTATCCTTAGCCCACGTGCGAAGGGTGGTGGTTGCGGGGCAGCGAAGCGTCTGCAGTGCGTACCGGCGTACTGCTCTCAATGATTTCTTTCCATGCACTTTTACTGCCTGATCACTTAATAGATTTCCATACTCAAACTTGTTCCTCAGTGCCTGTGACATGCGTTGCCTACATTCTGAAATTCTTGTGCGCAATTCTCTCACCGTTTGGTTTATGTTCATTTGCCTAATCTCTATATGTTATCTCGTAAATGTAGCTAGTTGTTCTATTTAAAGGAAGGGAATCCTTCAAATAGGTGGATTATTAACAGCACTTTCACCAAATTCCTCTCAACAGATCACTTAAGATGGCTCCGAGTGCATTCCGTCAAATAAACACGCATGTACCCAAGCACCTTGTAGATCATACCTGCTGAGTCAAAGTTCAGAGGTTTGGTAAATCATGCAAAACCCTGCTTGGAAGAGAGACCTCTTAGCAGTACGCCGGCACGCAGTACCGACGCTTCTCTGCCGCGTAACCATCACCGGTTGCACGTGAGCTAAGGAAACGGCGAGGGTCGCCCTGTTACTACGCAGGATCGAACCCGCGCCGTCGGATTACAAGACAAGGTTGTTGCCTTTAGGCGACTGATCGGCCTTCCTGGAAAGAGCAGCCGGAGTATCGTTTGTCATAAGACTCCGCCATCAATATTCGTATATTTCCCCTTGCAGTTGTTTTTCTCCGGTTAATGAACAAGAGCCTCCCAATGAGTCCTACAGACTGAGGATATCACTTCACATTGGCTTCTGCACTCTAAGTTCGACAGGCCAACAGGTGGCACCAACTCTCCGTCTTCAATCACTTGGAATCAATGGATACTGTGCTTCCGAAACAGCATGGGAACGAAACTTGGAGTTCTTGGTTCCAAATTTATAGACAATGGCTGCACTCCTCGTATCTGTGATAACATAGCTTATGGCTCGAGGTATTTATGGTGCAAGTATTGCGCTCGAAAAACACACTAGAGACACACTTTCCGATGGTATAACGATAGACAGTCATATGTGCGCGTTCCGACAGCGGAATAGTTTATCATTTAGGCGTATATCCCAACCAACTGCAGCTCAGATGTCATCGAAAATGAATTGTGTCGGTAACTCTCATAGCCGGTAGTCGAGCTGTTAACTGAGCTCCGCAATTTTTTTTCAAAAGTCTCGTCACCAATTCGGGGCCACATCATTAGTGTGTTGGTGCGTAGCGGAGAAGAGTGATGCATTAGATCATCGTGTGCTGAAGAATACTGATATTGTAACAAGCGCTGGTGACATGCATGCCCCAGTTGACGGTCTATAAGCGTTTACGAAGTAGTCCCGGAGCCGATGTCTGCTGAACAGATAATAGGGATCGGAACCTGTAACTATATGCTTATCACTAGCTGCATATGAGCAGTAGCTAGTCGCAGCACAAACACACTGCCGGTGTATTTGAGCTATGTAGACGAGGATTCATAAGATGCAAGATAGTCTCGTCCGACAGGTGCGGCACAAAGTCATATCATTAGTGCTCATGGTCTGCCAGCTGATTCTCCCTCAGCTTTACGATGTACGAAGTTGGCACTTAGATGTTAGCTGAAAAATAGGTCAGTAATTGCAAAACTTATTGTGGGTACTGTATCCACTTTTATGTTTTCCTGATGTCCTGTTGCTGCGAAACATTAACTCAAAGCAGCCAATCGCAAAGTTAGATAATGTGTTAAGCGCAAAGGTCAGTAAGGATTTTCAATTATTCGTCAAAAAGACGAATGCTAGGATATGGAATTATCCAGATTGTCCACTCTCGATCGACTACCAAGAAGCATCATCAAGTTGAATGGTGGTTAGAATTAGCAAATGCTTCAATAATTGATGCACACTATTGCACGCTTGCAAAAAACAAAGGTAGGCTCCAAACTAAGTTGTCTAAAAACCAACAATCAGGGTCAATGCGAACCACAACACACGGATGATCGGTGACCCAACCGGGATAAGTGGCCGGCCAAATAATGTCATCGCCGAAGTCAGTATGTCGATATAATTATGAAAGTTTCTAAACAAAACAACAATGCAGCATTTGGGTTGGATTTCGGTTTACTTGAGAGACAATCACAGACATCATATCCCACCGAACTGAAATGCACGTGACAACACAAGAAGCTGGTGGAAATGGTGGAATATGAGCCCCCAGAAGGTCACAAACGGCTTACTTGCAACCAACCATTCTGAGATGAGAATGCTGATCAATCCTAAGTTAAAATACAAAAAAGACACAACAACGGCCAAATTGGATATATCCTGCAGATTACACGCAGTAACGCTGTATTAAGATGCACGAGATGTAACCAAAGTATGATTCAACGGGCTACAAGTATACATAAGAAAGTCAAACTACCTCTTCAAACGGATGCCAAGTAACGGCCTTAACATCTTGGCGGTGCGGCTGCAAGACGCTGACACACTGCACGTCCTCTTCTTCATCGAATTCCCAGAACCAGACACTCTTGTCCCGGCCACATGAGGCAATCAGGCGACCAGAGGAAGACCATGCAACGCACTTTACTTCGCTTGTGTGACCTCAAAAGAAGGTAGGCAAAATGAAAAACACAAAGTAAATGTACAAACATTGTGAAATTCAAGAGAGGAAACAAATTAAACAACTCACCTTCTAATGTAACCAGAGCCTCCAAGTCCACTGAATCAGGGCGCTTCGAGAGTTTCCAAATGACAATGGTTCCATCAAAACTGGATGATGCGAGATAATTATCACAAGGGGACCAAGCAACTCGTCGGACAGATCGCTTGTGACAACTGGGTACGGTGTATCGACAATCCCAACGTTGATCAGGAGAGCACAACCACAATTTGAGCGTCCTGTCCTCTCCACAGGATGCCAAAATATCACCACTGTGAGACCATGCGACGGACCAAATACGGTTAGCACTGGCAACAGCGGAATGAAGTTTCCTCAAGGGTAACATATCGTAGGTCAGAAAGAGAAGTTAGAGCTTAATGGTAATAAAACGTCAACGAAGCATCTATAATTAAAAATAGCACTGGTTTGTAAACAGAATTAGGGAGATACAACAATTACAAACAGGAGCAGCACAGTGAAGAAAGCCAATGTTTCATTTTGTACGGCGTCAGTAATTCACTACACGCGTATGAACCCCACCACTCTTTGGTTGAATTCAGTAGCGAACAGGCGTATCTGCTACAATCATCGAAGTTTTCGGAACCAGTGTAAGACAGCGAGAAAGGTGGGTGTGTGAGGAAAGACAGCTACCAAGGATTGTTATACAGTACGAAGCTAAGCTTATAGGAACCAAGGCTTGCATACCTATTCCTAGTGCCAAGTAGAAGTAAAGTTCAGTCGGTCAGCTATGAATGCAGCACAGTGGAGTCGTGGAGACAACTATCGATGACCGTGTCAACATGACAGTGAACAGAATAATGGAGAAAAATCCAGTGAAAAAGAGCAACTAAACATATATATATATATATATATATATATATATATATATATCACAATCTGGGTACAGGTATTTTGCCATCGGAACCATGGCGGAATAGGAAAAGAAAAAGAAGAAAAAACAAACAATTTTATCAATTCTTCCAATCACAGTTTTTGAGCTTTTGGATGTGATCTTTAGATAGAAGAGTCGACCAATAAACGGTATATGCAAAATACAAGAGAACCACCGGCTTCGAAAAAACATGTTCGAAAGTTTCTGGTCAAAGATGTGCGCCAAGCTAAAACAACCTCAACCAGTTGCTTCCTGACGTTTCGCCGTGCCATTTGTAGGCCACCCCGAGGCCCCGACCGACCAGGAATGGTAATGGCAAACGACAGACGCCGGTCGCTGGATAAACGAAGAAAGTGATATAGGCAACTAAGACGATTCTAGTATAAAGGAAAGTACATACCTAGTCAAAGTGCTTATTGTCAGACGAAAAGTGGTAGACTTTTGTAATGCTCAATCGGAGTTCCCACCAGATGAGTTGTGCTACGCAAAACAACTATGGTTATTCACAATCAGATCCTCGACATTCTCCGCACGCGGTGCACGTTACTGAGCCATACAACAACACCAGAGTAGGAAGACTGAAACATTGGGCGCCTTTCGCCTAATGAATAAGCCACCGGCCCAAAAAAGAGCAAGTTTGAAAGGCCTCGCGACCCATACTAAGGGGCCCGGTTACCTTTCCGTGGCTTCCCAACAGAAGGGATGCAGCCACCCAAGTAAGCAAGGCGACTGATTAATTTATTCCAGTTCAGCTTACCAACTTTGACCCGTAAATCCATGTGAAGTACATCCAGTTACCTTGACACTCGTAGGCAAAATTGAAGTAATAATGGGGGACATTAAAACAACAATAATTCAAGAAGTGTGGACGACGATCCCAATCGTCTAACGCAATAGCTAAGGTTCCAAGATTAAAAAAATCAGATACAATAGCGTCACTAACTTTCGAACTACACAATAGTTTATAAGTTGTTCAATTAATTATGTGGTCGTCAGCGAGCACCTCATCTAGTCGGTGGTCGAGTGATTCAGGCGCCCGAACTGTGATGCACAGGTCACCGATTCAAGTCAAAATCGATGCGGGTGACCTCGTAGGGAAGCGTTGGTGTGAGACACCGACGCAGTTTGCCTTTACTGCACCCAATAAGACAACGAGCACCAATCCCACCTAGCCGTTCATACTACTTTGCTAACTAGGGGTTCCATCCAAACAGGCAAAATATTGGAAAACAATGTCCACCACGGCAGGAGAGAATGAGGAACAAATGATCGAACCAATCAAGGCAGTCTAAGATCATCAGGCACAGTATGGAAGCACCGGGGGTCATACATCAAATGATAAACCACTGCATTACACGCGATGTCGGTCCCTTATCTGCTGATCTCCATGGTTTTATGTTGGCTCTGTGTCTAGTTGACAGACTGCTAAGAGTACTACTACGATTACTACACACTCGGTTTGCCCATCGGATAGGAACAGACCGCAAAAGTTTGTAGTCAAACAAGATCAGTTGCCTAACATTCTCGATAGGCAGAGGTCAGGTCTGTGATCAATACAATAGTGCATGCTGCACCCCAGCTGAACAGACACTAAAACATTCCATCGTCTCCAGAAGAAACGATGCTCTAGAATACCTACGAACGCCAAGAATCCGCACAGTAACTCCTTTGATGATGTATCAGTCAGACGTTGTATAGGCATTCAGATAAGTAATTTGATCGACCAATTCCAGTGGTTGTACGGTGACAGTAAGAACCGAAGGTGAGTTAGTCGATTTCTGTAAGTGCTCCCAACCACAAAACGCAGTGCATGTAAAAGCGCACAATACAACGCATCAGACTAATCGGGAGCGCTTAATTAGCACCCTATGTCCAGTCTAAAGAAAATGGCGTCCGCACGCCCCAGGTCTAACAGCCAGTCACCAAACAGAAAATTTACCCCAGGAGAAGTAGAGAGAGGCGGGATAAAGTCATTCATAATTACTGTGGCCACAAAATTAAGTTATCAGCAGCAGCAGCAACAGTACGTCGGACATTTGAACTGTTGTTTCGCTGCCATACAACCACAATAATTACGAAGGGAAGAAAAAGAAGAGGATGAGAAGAGGCATCAACGGTTAAAAAAGCCCTAAACAAACATTTTGGGTCAAGACGTCTACATCGTGTCAACAACATATCATCACAATAGCTGGCTATAATTGCACATATAAGGCGACATCAAGACAGCTTGATTGGGGCTTGCAATGCCCCTCGTCTTAATCAGCCATCAGCCCAAAGATGAGTAAGCACCAAACACACTTTAAATTAGCAGGCCGACTAGGAAACGATAGCAGACATGCCATTGGTGCCGACTGCGAGCCATGTACTTTAACGTCTTGAGACACGCACAAGGTGGGTCACGTGGACACCAACCAGGAAGGCGAGATGGACCAACAGCATTGAGTTTGGTAGTCAGCGACTTCAATTCCCGCCACTTGTTGTTGGAGAGCTATCCAATCGCCCCATTTTTGTTCAACATAATCGTGGATTCAATCACGGAGTATGCTAGTGACAGCCACACGATGCAGGCGTTGAAATGTTGCCTGGTGAAAAGCTAGTTGATCATGGCTATGCGGACGATATTGTCGTGCTAACTAACGATGTTGGGGTGGCCCAGTCAATCCTGAATAATCCCTGTAGAGTAGTTTAATCATTTGGCATGCGATTCACACCTTCAAAATGCAAAGTGCCATTACAGGACCATCAGCCAGTTGATAACGCCTTGACTCTTGATAGCGAGGAACTCGAGGTAGTTGATCAATTCACTTAACTTGGCAACCGCATCAACAACCACGGGCGCATAACCACTGAAGTTAGTTCACGTGTTACAAACTCCGGAACTGTCTTGAATATGAGGTATCTGCAGTGTCAGAAAGGGGTTTCTCTCGGTGTCTACAAGGCCACAATGAGGGCAGTCCTACTCTATGGGAGTGAGACTTGACATATCCGACCTAAGGAGCTGCGGCGCCTTCAAGTTTTTGATCCTCTGCGAAGCATTGCTGGTATCCGATGTCAGCAGGGTATCCACAACGATTATGTGCGTATAATAGTGTTAGGCAGTGATAATCATGCTAGGTTCTTAAAGTAACAGACAGCACTGATTAAGCTGCGTTGGCTTGAGTACGTACTACGCATGCCCGGCTACCGTTTACCGAGGAGAGCCTTGTTTTGCACGTCAAATGTAGGGTGGCGCAAGGCCGGACGTGGGCAGCGGGAGAACGACCAGGATTCTCAACCAAATCCCTTGGCTCAAAAGCCTATCTGCAAGGCAGCGAGGAGGTAGCAATTATTCGGTTTTACAGAAATGGACGCTATCAAACTTCAAACCCCTAACCTGGAGGATCAGAACACTGAGTTCGTCTGACCTCTAACCAACCTGGTAGGAGTGGTTCCCAAAGAGCCCGAGGGCGGCACTCAGTGTCATTCAATGGGTCGACGAGGTAAGTAAACTGTTGCACCAGGTTAAGGTCCACTTTAATTGCGGCAGAATAAATTAAATGGAGACAGCGAGGTATGGCGGTGGAGACGCAACCAAATTATCGTGGCGAGCCAAAAAGAGATTCTCGTAGATGTATCCACGATCAAGGGATTCGCTGTATAAATCCCAGAATAGAGCGAAATTTCACAGGTGATTTTCAAAAGTAGAAAGGACCACAAACTGGTGTGATTAGTAGAAGCGAAGATAGTCATCAGACTAGAGAATACCTCCGTGACAGGATATTTCTGAGAAGTGTGATGTACTTTCAAAGAATAAAACCGTAGTCAAAGCAATTTCTATCGGGGGAAAACACCTTAACTTAAGCGCCTTTCACGATGAGCAGTGGGATGCAGCAGAATGTAGCACACAAGTAGAGTGGAGGCAGTTGTGGCTAAACTGATAACTCGGGTACTTTTACAGGAAACCCCTTGGAAGTGAATCGACCACTGGCTGGTTCGGCTGTACGCCCCAGGGGTGTCTCCAGGTTGTGAATCGAAGTACACGTTCCTTGCGAAAATAACAGTGATTAAGTCTCGAGTGTTCGCAGGCGAGGTGAGTAAGTAGTCGCAGGTGATAATCATCCGCAGCGCTCTAGAGCGTTAGGGTTCTGTGTTCGTCACCTAGTTCCTCACTAAATACCACAAGAGCCCGTAAGATGCCATGTCAAAACAAATGTGAACAGCTTGGAGATCACTGAACGCTCAATTCTGCGACAAGTACCTAACGGAGAGTGGATAAATAACCTTGATGTCCACTTGCTTCTACGAAAGCGCATGACGTACCCGGCTGTCAACATCTTTCGTGCTCGCCGGCGAGTTCGGTGGTCCAGGAAATTTCTCTTGGGCTGCATGCCGCTCCTTTGACGTCTTGAGTAGTTCCTTCCTACCCGAAAGCCGCGTTATTCTTATCTTAGTAGCCTGCTCCCAACGGTTTGCAGAGCAGATCTTCATGATCCAAAGCTCCGGATGTGGTCAATTATGTCAACCCTCTAGCTCCGCATGGGCAACAGGGAAGTATCATGCCTATATAAATTAGAGACCAATATTTCTACGATTCCCCACTTGCTCTCAGCTCTCTGGCAATATTATCACCGGCCGAGGTGCAAGAAGCTGAACATGCTAAACCGCGCTCTAACGCAACACCGTTTGATTACCTTAGCCTAGCTGTCGAACGAGAGTATGCCTTAGCGTGATGCGATGGTCTGAGTATATATTGGAATCACTGAGCTTTGGTGGGTGGCGCCCCAGGGCCCCTTAAGAGCTACCTCTACCCGGTTGGTCAGGAGTGAGAGGTCAGAAAACACAGTCTCCTGATCCTCGATGCTGAGGGTTGAAAATGTGATGGCGTCCATTTCTCTAAACCGAATCGTTGCCATCCCCCTCCCGCTGTCATGCAGATGGACTTTCGAGCCAAAGAGTCTGGTTGATGACCCTAATCGTCCTCCTGTCTAGGTCTGGGTGTCATGACAGTATCTCAGCCGATGTACAATTGACTATTTCCCAAAATTCAACCACATGCTGCATCGGCCGTCGTACAGCATGACAAAGGTCCCCTTATCTGAAGCAGATCATCATCATCATCAACAGCAGTACATCAGCCATTTGAACTGATGCTTCGCTGCCATACAACCATGAGGACCTATGAAATAAAGAATAAGAAGAGGGAGAGAAGGGGGACTTACCTGAAAACCTTAATGCCCAAAGCAAACATTCAGGATCAAGGCGCCTACACCTTGTGTAGACAACATTCCGTCACAAACAGCTGGCTATCGTGCAAAGATAAGGCGGCATCGGCGAGACAGCTTCCTTGCGGCTTTCACTGCCACGCGTCATAATCAGCCATTACCCAGCAGATAACTCAGCACCAAACACACTTTAAACAGACAATCCGATTAGGAGACGGCAGCAGACGCGCCACTGGTGTCGGTTGCGAGCCATGTCCTGTAAAGTCTCGAGCCAAGCACATGGTGAGTCACGTGGACTCCAACCCGGAAGGCGAGACGGACCAACGGCACCCAGTTTGGAAGTCAGTGACTTCAGTTCCCGCTGCCAAGTCAACTTCTGTCCACCTCGAGCCTTGCGCCATCCGACACCTGGTAGACTGAACAAGGCCCTCCTAGGTAAGCGGTGACCAGGCATGCGGAGCACGTGCCCGAGCCAACGTAACTTATTCAGTGCTATCTGTTGTTCTAGGGAGCTAGCATGATCATCACCACCTAGTACTCGCCTACGCACATCATCGTTGCGGACACGCTGGTGCCATCCGACACCAGCAATGCTTCGCAAACAACGATGATCAAAGACTTGAAGGCGCCTCAGATCTTCAGACCGAAGGGGCCAAGTCTCACTACCATAGAGCAGAACGGCTCTCACTCTGGCCTTGTATACACGGCCTTTCAGACGGAGGGAAACTCCCTTCTGTCGCCAAAGATGACGCAGGTTCAAGAAGGCAGCTCTGGCCTTTGCAATGCGTGAGCTGACGTCAGCTCCTATACGCCCATCATTGCTGATGCAGCTGCCAAGATAAGTGAATTGATCAACCACCTCGAACTCCTCGTTAGCAAGCGTCAAGGGGTCATCGAGTGGCTGGTGGTCCTGCAGCAACACTTTGCACTTTGAAGGTGCGAAGTGCATACTAAATAATGGGACCACTCTGGATAGGCTATTCAGGGTTGATTGTGCCGCCTCAACATTGTCGAAAAGCAAGACGGTATCGTCCGCATAATCTAGATCAACTAACCGTTCACCAGGCAGCACTTCAACACCTACATCGTGAGATTCCGCAAGGGAACACTCCATGATAGAATCCACGACGAAATTGAACAAAAACGGGGAAATCGGACAACTCTGTCGAACGCCACTTGTAGTCGAAAAGCTATCCGATAGGGCACCATAGACCCTGACGCGGCCTCTAGTGTTCGAGTATAGAGCACGAAGGATGTTCACATATTTCGTGGGAACACCTTTCCGCACAAGTATTTCGAACAGAACCGATCGATCGACTGAATCGAAGGCACTCTTGAAATCGAGGAACACAGCTATTGTCGGTCTGCGGTATGCGTGGCGCTGCTCTAGCACCTGCCGCAAAGTAAATATATGGTCTATACAGCCACGTCCTGGGCGAAAACCGGCCTGCTCTTCTCTAATTCGAGATTCCCGTTCTGCAGTGAGGCGACGAACGATAATCGAGGCCAGTAATTTTGTCACACCTGGCGTTAGGCTAATACCCCTGTGGTTCGCACAGTCTGTGCGACTGCCCTTTTTGTATATTGCCACTATAATCGATTCGCTCCAATTAGCCGGCACACTCTCTTCGTTCCAGATACGTTCGAATAGGGAGGTCAGTGCTTTGCAGAGGACCTCACCGCCATCCTTAAATAGTGCAGGTGGGAGGGAATCCGGGCCAGCGGCACGAAAACGATTGAGGGCTGTGATCGCGTTTCGGACCTCGGCCTCCGACGGAGGCTCTAAACTAACCGTCCATGGCTCGTCCTGCATCACCTGAGTAGGAAGAGGTCCGGGAGCAGAGGGCCAGCTGAACTGATGTTCAAAGTGTTCAGCCCAACGAGCCATACGGCGCTCCTTATTGTGTATGAGCGCACCCGCGCTGTCCCTGATTGTCTCACCTAGTTTGGTAACGAAACGTCTGCAACAGAAACGCCCAGCTTGGAGAACAGGACAATCTTTTCATCCACATCCCGAGCTACAGGTATTCTCAATAATGTCTCACTGACGCCTGGTTTTCTCGGACCAGTGGTGCGTATTAGCTGGAAGAGCTTCCGGTAATTGCCTACTGCTCCTGCCTCCTCCATTTATTGAGCCCGACTGGTCCACCAGGCTTCCTTGTCAGCACGTAGGCTCCGCATTAGTTCACGCCTAATAACCCGTCTGGTCACATTGTGTTCAGAACCAGCCGGGAGGTGCCTTCTAGCTTCCAAAAGGTTCACGGACCTTTCGGATATCCAGTGACTGGTGCGATGACGACTGATAGTGCCACAAGCAGATGCTCCTGCGTCGTGCATAGTGGCCGAGATCCTATTCCACTGAAGTTCAGTATCATTAGGACAAGACAGCGAGAGTTCACTATGCAGTGCTTCTTGATAGGCTTGCCTGACAGAGGGCTGGGACAATTTCTCCGTTGCCAATCGGGGGAGACGCTTTGTGCGCCTTCCGGTAAAGTTCATGGAGAAACGACAGCGCACCAAGGCATGGTCAGAGTCGACACAGGTACTCCAGTACGAGCGGCAATCCAGAATGGAACCGCGCCACCTGTAACTTATGGCTATGTGGTCAATTTGGGTCCATCGCTGACCAGCTACAGGTGGACGCCAAGTGGCACTTCGGCGCCCACTGTGTCTAAAAGCAGTGCTAGTAAGAAACAACTGGTGCTCCGCACACAGTTGCAGCAGACGCTCGCCGTTGTCAGTCCGTTCGGCGTTAAGTCCATACTTACCACCCAGCTGAGCTTCTGAAGAGCTCAGACGCCCTACTTGTGCGTTCATATCCCCTGCAAGTACTATAATATCTGAACTAGTAGCACTACGTAGCAGCGTGTTCAGTTCGTGATAGAAAGTGTCCTTGACTGCATTAGAACTGCAGTCCGTGGGAGCATAAGCAGAAACCACAAACAAACAGCGTTTTGTTTTACTTCGCGAATTCACCTTAGCTGATGTCGTCAAACGGGCTGCACATAAACGGCTGTTCACCGGAATCCAATCAACCAACGATGACTCAGCCTTGGAGCTGAGAATGATACCTACACCAGCTTGACCCGTGAGTGCCGCATCGGCGTCTCTGGATGCGTGCAACCAATAACGAGAGGATAAGCCGGGTGCAGTCAATTCAATAACCCCGTTAGGGTCATTAATCCTAGTTTCGGACACACAACATACATCAATACCCAGTGTGTCCAAGGTGCGTGCGAGTGCAGCCTGCTGACCTGTTTGTCTTAGAGTGCGGACGTTGAATGTCGCCATGGAAACGGGACAGCGTGGCCTTATAAGGGACTTTTGCCGATAGGTGCTGTGGGATGGTGACTGCAGATGGTTCTACTCCAATAGCACTTCGGTTGCTGTCAATTAAGCTGGGAATTATAGAAGGAAGGTTAGTAATGGGGGCCGGTATGGGAGTAAGAGAAAAAGGTGGAAAAGAGAGAAGGGAGGCGTCAGCAGTAGCATGTTTTCGCTTATCCGCCCTGCTGTATGCAGCAGATAAGGCGACCCTTGATAATATGCGCGACGGCCGATGCAGGATGAAGTTTATGTTTGAAGAAAATGTCATGGTTGTATGTGGGCTGGGATACTGCCAGGGCGCCCAGACCTAGACAGGAAGCAGATAGCAGAACGGATAAGCAAGAACATGCTACTGCTGGTGCCACCCTTCTATCTTTTCCACCTGTTTCTCCCGACCCCCATTGCTAACATCTTGTAAATCCCAGTTTAATTGATAGCATCCGCAATGCCATTACAGTCCTGTCATCTGCAGCTGTCTTCAAGCACCATTCAGTGTATGTTAATTGTGAACAGCTCGGTATAAGGATAGCTGTTCCATTTTACTGGAGGTGTTCAACGTTCGCACTTTAAGATAAATAGGTCAAAAGGTTGCACTCGCACGCACGTCGGACACTGCGTATAGACATGCATTGCGCGTTCGAGACTAGTATCAATGACCCTCACGGGGTTGTTGAACTAATTGCACCGGGCTTGTCCTCTGGCCTTTGGTTACACGCATCCAGAGACAATCATACAGCAATCACTAGTCAAACTGGTGCGGGCATCGTTCTCAGTTTCAATGCTGAGTTATCGTTGGTTGGTTAGATTCCTGTGGGCAGCCGTTTCTGTGCAGCCCGTATGACAGAGAGAAGCACCAGCAGTATGCCGATACACAGTACCGACGCTTCGCTGCCGTCGGTCGCAAGTGGGTTAAGGATACTGCGAGGGTCGCCTTGCCACTACGCAGGCTCGAACTCGAGTCATCAAATTACAATATAAGTTTGTTACTTTTAGGCTACGAGTCGTTTGACAACATCGATTGATATTGATTCACGCTGTTTGTTTGTGTTTTCAGCTTATGCTCTTACCGACTGCAGGTCTGATGGTGCCAAGGACATCTACCACAAATGGAGCATCCTGCTACGTAGTGTTACATCATAGTCCTTGTGAAGGAACATTCATGCGAAAGTAGGTCGTCTGAGCTCTTCAGAAACTCAGCTAGGTGGTAAGTATGGAAATAACTCTGAACTGACGCATAGCGACGAGCATCTGTTGCAACTGCGTGCGGAGCACAGGCGGTTTTCTAATAGCATCGCTTTCAGACACAGTGGGAGCTGAAGTACCACTTGGCGCCCATCTATAGCTGATCACCGATGGACCCAAACAGAGCACTTTACCATAAAATGCAGAGGTCGTGGTTATATTCTGGACTGTCGTTCGTTCTGGAGTACGCGCATCGATTATAATCATACTTGATAACTCATCGCCTTTCCATTAACTTTACTGGGAGGCGTACCAAGCGCCTCCCGCGAATGGCAACTGAGAAGCTATCTAAGCCTTCGATCAGGCTAGCCTACCAGGATGGGTTAAATATCGAACTTTCGCTCTCCTCTCCAAATGACACTGAGATCCGATAAAATAGGATCTCGGCCGCCATGCACGATAATGGAGTCTCTGCTTGCGAAATTATCATCACTGCACCAATCAATGGATATCCAAAAGGTCGGTGAAACTGCTAGAATCCATCAGAAAAACTCTCCGCTAGCTCCGAGCAAAATGTAACCAGACGGGGTTTGACTGGCTTCCAGAACAACGTCCGCGTGGTGTCAGCTGGGTGGCGCAGTATAACTCTGTTCCAGACAACGGTTCGGCGGCCGTGTTCCAGGACGTGGTGGTTTTCGCCTGGCAAGTGTTCTCCATATAAAAGCCACATGTGTCTGTTTAGCAACAGTGCGACGTGGCGAACGTAAATCGCCGCTAAATAAAATCCTCGCCCCTTTCTTCATTCCGGCGGAGCACTATTCTGTTAAGAGAATGCGTACTGGACATATACTTTTTGGGACAATTCTTAGTCGCCTGCTTTCGTTTTGCTACCATTTGTCTCTTGACATTTGTCTAAACGTATCAATTCTTTTCTTTGATTGGTCGGCACCCATTTGTTGAACTCGTGGGGAGAATTGGATCTCCTGTTTGGTAACCGACCAAACGAAAAGCGTATGAACTGAGCAACCAGGCACCTGCTCCCAATTGGCGAAATTCCCTGAATTCGCCCCACTGTCTTTCGGATGAGCTATTTACCCAAAGGCTCGGGATGGGGTCCTTTAAGTTAACTCCCTACTTCGGCTTGGGTAAGCGAGTAGTATCACCCCTCTGGCAAAAGCTATTGTTCTATGACGTGTTCCCATGCTACTGTTTCTGCTTCTTACATGCACGCGACTTCATCACGCGCATGCTGTTGGTTTGCCAACAATCCTTAGCATCAAATGCCTGAGTACTGTGTTCATGAATCTGTCTGCGATTCCGGTTGCGTCGTGAACCACTAAGTTCGACTTTATGGCTCTACTTCGACCGCGATCCTCGTTCCGTCTGAGTTGCTTCAACGTACGGACATCAAACCGATCTAGCGTGCATCCTATGATCCCTCGATGTTGATATCAGTTGCTTTGCAGAAATCCGACTGCGTGACCCCAGCACTGCGCTTACTCTGACATACCCCAGTAACCAAGAAGCCAGATATCACCCGCGCCTTTCTGGAGACCCAGAAGCAGCCACAGCGTGTGGCTGATGTATGTATTGGACTAAGTAGCAAGGCCGAGACGGCACTACTAGACTGGTTGCCGATTAAACGCTGACTGCATGCAGTTGAGGTTGGGGCTCCAGGTAGAATCAATAATCGTCGGGAGGAGAGACGGAAAATGTTTGTGACCGCGTACGTTCCAACTGACTGCAGTAGTGCTCCGGTCAAGGATGATTTTTATCGGGAGCTTCATCGGCTCTTGAGTAATGCTAAAGGATGGGATGCCGTTGTAATTACTGGGAATTTCAACGCACATGTATTCTATCTGCCCCTGCGGCCTTAGGTAATTTCGACAATCTGATCTCACGTTCACTTCAGCGCGTGAGGGTGGATCCAAGGAGACCGCCCAAGTAGAAGGGCGCTCAATGCCCGAAAAATAAAGCGCTAACTCAGATTGGTTAAACTTCATTGCAAAGTGTTCGGCTTAACGATTCAAGCATTTTGACGGGCTGTGCATCGGCAGTCCACTCTCGTTGTGTATTGTATCACTAACACCGTCTCCTGAAGCCTGTTTCCCGTAACAGACGGAATGATGATCACCAACGGCAGCTGTTGTTTCCATTTCAGATGCACGATAAGACCACCAGGCTTCACGGTCTCTTAAGGCCAGTACGCAGTTTTGCCCTGGGATTTTTGCGAGTTTTATTTCATTCGCTTCAGTCGGAATACACCGGCGAGCATCCAAAAGTTTCAGAGACTGTATAGAGACCCACTGTCTAGGTTGGCAATTTGATTTGCCACATGAAGACATGCCTGCTGATAGTAACGTCTGTCGAATATGCAACTAGTGATCTTCGACAGTGTTTAGTGGGCGCTTACTCAGTCCGGATGCCAGCGTACTTTGATACGCATTCTGAGCACCTGGCTTCGCCAGTTGGCTGGTGTCCATGCGCTCACAGTGACGTTGCGGACGTCCGCCGAAACGCACCCAAAGATCGGCACACACAAGAGCGTGATCGGAGTTCATGCTCGCGCTCTAAATCGAGCGACAGTTGTGGACACAGCCTCTCCAGCGGTAACTAATCGCGAGAAATATTTATATTTGCAGCAGTCTATAAAGACACTGAGCTATTGAAAAACCAAGAGCAACAAAAGAAAGTAAAAATGTCAGGAACAGAGAACAGATATTTTCGGCATCTGGCTTTGTTTTTTGTTTTCACATGCCCTTTTGTTTTTCTTTGGCACGTTGTATGGTAAAACACTATTAATATTGTTCAATACATTTCAATATAATACCTCCATTGGCCCAGGTTTTGTGCCATATCTCCAAGTGTGTCCAGCCATTTGCAGTCCTCATCCTTGGGGCCACAACCAGGAAGATGTGCTGGGTCGACGATTGCGAGACAGGAGGTCAGCGAGTTCATGGTTTGCCGCCAAGTAGTTGGCTGATCTCCACGCGTTCTCTTTCAATTCAATCCCGTGCGAGCAAATAAGACGCAGCGTGGTAAGCCCTCGCATAACATAAGTAGAACGTGGCCAAGCCACTTCAACTGACGCAATGCTATAAACCGACCATGCGGAGGGCTCATGGTTCCCAAGTCCAACACCGGACTTCATCGTTGCGAACCCGGTGCTGCCCCCACACACGGGCTATTCGCCGCAAACACGTGTTGTCGAAGGCCGAAAACCTACGCATGTCACCCATATGAATCGTCCAGGACACACTTCCGCACAGCAGGACCGCGCGGACAGGCGTTGTAGACCCTCCTATTTATGGAGAGGGATATGTCCCGACGACGCCACAAATGACGCAGGTTGGTAAATACCGACCGGGGTTTTAGCAATACGATGAGATACCTCTTTCCCAATAGTGCCATCAACAGAAATACAGATTCTGAGGTAGACAAGCTCTAGCTGCGTTTCTTCAATGGTGAGGGGGCAGAAGACTTTCAGTCCTGGAGTAACACTTTACACTTCAAGGGGGGAAGCGCATACCATAATTATAAATATTACATCGCCAGACGGTTCAAAATGTGCTGTACACTCTGTGAATCGTCACCGAGCATAGTGATGTCATCAGCAAAATCTAAGTCGGTCACGCGATTGTCAGGAAGAAGCTCAACACCAAGATTTTGAGAGTCTACCAGAGATCGCAACAGGACGTGCTCAATTGCAGTTGTAAAGAAAGAGAGACAAAGGGCACTCTTGTCGCACATCACTAGAGATAGCAAAGGGTGAGGAAAGCTTGTTATAGACCTGCACTCTACCTGACATTTGGAAATAAAGCGCCCGAGTGTGTACTTCTTGGGACTCCATTCCTTAGAAAACAGTGCCACAAAGCAGGCCGATCAATCGAGTCAAATGCAATCCGAATGTCCAAGAAAATGATAACGACTAGTCTGTGGTAGAGATGGCGGTGTTCAAGGATTTGGAGGAGCGTGAAGATCTGGTCCACGTATACTCAACCGGGGCGAAAGCCCCCTTGTTCTTCGTGGTAAAACAACTCGCAAAGCGGGGATAATCTACGGAGCAGGATGGATGTCAGCACTTTAGAAGTAACCGGCATGAGACTGATGCCTTTGTGATTAGCACATGTGCAAGCACTGTTCTTAAATATAGGGACAATTATTGACACCCCAGGAAGATAGAATCTTCTCTTAGTTCCATATCTTGGAAAACAGCGATGTCAACTGTTTGAGAAGTGTTGGGCCGCCAAACTTGAGCATCGCCGATATGATCGATTTAGGTCCATGGCTGGTCCGATGTTAGTGGGCGCCAAGTCACTCTTCTGCGAGTGCCGTGTGGAAAGTCAGTGTACGCGAAAAAGACAGGAGCATCTTCACACAGGTGCAGCAACCGCTTACTTTTAACATTACGGGGGCCTACACCAGGTTGGCCGCGCAGATGAAGCACAACAAAAGACAATTTTCAGATTTGGTAGTAGTAGACCACCGCAATGAGGCTGGACCTTACCGTGGTGCGATGGTTTGTGTGCCTCAGCGACTCAATGAGCTATGCTGGGTGGTGCTTTTGCACCTTCAGAGTCACTCATACCAGATTGGTCAATGGTTAGAGGCCAGACAAACTCAGAATCCTGGTCCTCCAGGTTGGGGGTTGGAATGAGGATGGCACCTTATTCCTTAAAACGGACTCCATGTAGGCCAAACCCGCTGCCTTGCGGTCAGGTTTTTGAACCAAAGCCTCTGGTTGAGAACCCTAATCGTTCTCCTGTCTAGGCCTGGACAACCTGACAGTATCCTGCCCACGCAATACCATGAATCTTACTTCAAACAAATTGCTGATACTCTGGCCACCGCAGAGGATAATCAACGGTGCCCTATCTGCTGCATCGAGCAGGGTGGATAGGGGTTTCGATGCTACTGCTCAAGCCTTCCCGTCTTCTTATTCCCCATCGTTCGCTTTTTCACTCTTACCGTCCCCTTCCAACTTCACTTATTTCCCCCCAGTTTTTAACCCCCGATTCTTGGCCCTCCCCAAACATGCTAATCTACGCATTTATCTTCTAATTTCAACTCACATGTGAACGCGGAGCGTCACTCCTCTCCTGTCGACAAGCCCATGTCCAACCAAGCGGTCCATTCCAGTTCATCGGCTTCCATTTGGAGCCCTCGATCCTCCTTCAGATTGGCATGCCTTAATATACGCCCAAAACTACAGATCGGTCAACAGGCAGAACTTGCCCGAACAATGGAGACCCTCTCAATCGATATCTGCTGCTTATCAGAGACCCGCTTGCAAGACTCGAGCTCTGTGCTCACTTTGCGATCCCCTTCAGGTGACACTAGCAGCACTTTCTCATTGCGCTTATCCGGTGACGATGCAGCTTCGAGCACCGGCCAAGCTGGTGTTGGCATTGTCCTGAGTCCCCAGGCTGAAACTGCTCTGGTTGATTGGATTCCAATCAGTAGCCGGATGTGTGCGGTCCGATTGGCTGACTCGTTTAAAGCTTCGAAGTCCCGCGGGACTAATAGGTGTCTATTCATCATCGCTGCCTACGCGCCCACAAACTGTAGCGATGATTCGGTAAAGAACGACTTCTACCGCCAACTGACTCAGCTCCCTCGCCACAGAAGTAGCGCGGACACTGTTGTGCTGGCGGGGATCTGAACGCTCAAGTTGGAAAGTTGTCCACTGATGAAATGCATCTGGGCGGTCAGCACGGTGTAGGCTCCCGTAATGATAACGGCGACCGGTTACTTCATTTGTGTGAAGATGCTCGCTTATTTCTTGCGAGCACTAATTTCCGACAGAGCACCCGCCGGAGGGTGACTTGGCGCCCACCAGCCTTGGACGCAGATCGATCACATAGCAATCAGTTACGGCTGGAGAGTCTGCATCCAGAATTGTCGCCCGGTATGGAGCACATGCGTGGACACCGATCATGCACTTGTATGTGCTGATATGCGGATGCGCTTTGGCGGACGCCCACGAGGACGCTGTGAGCGCATTGACACCAGCCAAATGACAAAGACAGCTGTCCTGAATGCGTATCGAAGTACGCTGACATGCGAGTTGAGTAATCGCTCACTGGAGACTATTGATGGTCACTGGTCACATGTCCGCCAGACCTGACTAGCAGCGGGCAAATCCTCATGTGGCATGTCTAATCGCCAACATGGACATTGGGTCTCTTCTCGGCCTCTGGAACTTATCGACGCTCGCCAGCATATCCCGGCTGGAAGCGAACACAATGAAACTCTCAAAGGGCTCCGGGCAAAACTCCGCGCAAGCATGAAGAGAGACGCGAATCTTCGTGCTCTCATCGTGCGACAGAGATAGAAGTGGCCGATGCAATTGGCAACCATCGTAAGTTATTCCGTCTGATACGGGAAACGGGATGCAGGAGCCCTGGTGTTAGTGAAACAATTTGTGATGAGAGTGGAGATCCCACCCACCACTTGTCAAAACGTTTGGAGCGTCGGCCTGAGCACTTTAAAAAGCTATTTAATCGGCCAGAATTGTTCGATTCTTCGTCAGAGAGTGATCTCCCTGCTCCGTGGACTGTCCCTTTGGATCCACCCTCTCGCTCAGAAGTCGAACGTCAGATCGGACAGTTGAAGTTGAACAAAGCCGCGGGACCAGATGAGCTTCCTCCAGCCCTCTTCAAATTCGGAGGCTCTGCTCTTGTTGATGCTTTACATGAATTACTAGTGAAACTGTGGGAGCAGGAGACTGTCCCAACCTACTGGAGCCGCTCCATCATAGTCCCAATTTTCAAGGGAGGCTCACCATCGGAATGCGGCAGCCATAGAGGAATCAGTCTGATCTCCATCGCCTCCAAATTGCTTGACTCTATCATCCTTCACAGACTGACTCGCACTCGTGAAAGTCAGATTCGTGAAGATCAAGCTGGATTTCGTCGAGGTCGTGGCTGCATTGACCACATCTTCACCTTACGTCAGTTGTTGGAGCATCGTCACAAATATTGGCGGCCCACCGTTGTCGTGTTCCTCGAAATTAAATGTGCCTTCGATTCGGTTGATCGATGTGCTCTTTGGAATCGTTTACTCTGGAAAGGTGTGCCCGAGAAATATGTAAATATCATCCAATGATTAAACGCGCGTAGCACGGCAGAGTGAGGGCTTAAGGAAAGCTGTCGCCACCCTTTAATATCTCCAGCGGTGTGAGACAAGGCTGCCCGCTGTCACCTTTCCTCTTCAACTTCGCTGTTGACGAAGTCATGGAAATCACTTTCACAGGATATGAATTAGAAGGTGTGGAGCTACTCCAACGAGAACGACTTCTTGATTTAGAGTATGCTGATGATATTGCCCTGATCTGTGACAGCTCACAAACGTGTCAAGCGGCACTGGACAGATTAGCACTGGCTGTCCGTCACTTCGGGCTTTGCTTCGCACCATCGAAGTGCAAAGCGTTCCTCCAAGATTGGCAGGGATCGCCTCCTGCGTTGACCCTTGGTGAGGATCAGCTAGAAGTCGTTCAGAAATTCAACTACCAGGGAAGTTGTATCAGCGCCGTTGGGATCGAAGACGGGATTACGAACCGTACAGCAAAAGCTCAAAGTGCTTTTGCTAACCTTCGCCACCTATGGCGGCGGCGCGACATCACTCTCGCCCTGAAGGGTAGAGTGTACAATGCAGCGGTACATTCGACCTTACTGTGCGGTTGCGAAACCTGGACCCTAAGGTCGGCGGACATGAAGAGGCTAGTTACGTTCGACCATCGGTGCCATCGCAATTTGGCTCACATCTGGTGGGAACACCGCGTGAGTAACGAGCGTGTTCGACGCATTGTTTACGGCACAGGAAAAGGATCTGAACCGCTCAATACCGTTATTTCATGTACCAGGCTCCGATGGCTCGGCCACGTGGTACGCATGCCAGCCCACCGACTCCCGCGACGTGTGTTGTTTGCGCGCCGGGGATGTGGGTGGAGGAAGAGGAGAGGTGGCCAAGCGATGACTTGGTCCAGGGGAATGAAGTCCCTCACTTCGGAGCTAGCCTCGGTTGGAGCGTCACGGCTCCCTGGTTGGGGTCCAAAAGACGGTGAACACGTTTGGTTGGACACACTTGCTGACATGGCAAGGAGCCGACCTCAGTGGCGTTCGTGCTGTGAGTTTCTTTGTCCCACCCCATCCCTCTTAGCCTCCCCCTTCAACCACGATCTCATTATTTAGCCTTATATAATTTTGCATAGTAATTTTTTAACGCATAGTATCCGGCTGGTAGCTTACTGGAATGATGCCCATCCTTTACCGGTAGCTCAGCCGGCTTGCACCAGTTGTTGTTT
>OX104059.1:39452005-39669668 GCA_944474145.2 Dicrocoelium dendriticum | reverse complement strand
TGGAAAATTAGTGCTCGCAAGAAATAAGCGAGCATCGTCACACAAATGAAGTAACCGCTCACCGTTATCATTACGGGAGCCTACACCATGTTGGCCGCCCAGGTGCAACTCATCAGTGGATAATTTTCCAACTTGAGCGTTCAGATCCCCGCCAGCACTACAGTGTCCGAGCTTCTTCTGTGGCTAAGGAGCTCGTTCAGTTGACGATAGAAGTCGTCTTTTACCGAGTCATCGCTACAGTTTGTCGGTGCATAGGCAGCGATAACGAATAGACACCTGTTAGTCCCACGCGACTTCGAAGTTTTGAACGAGCCAGCCAATCGGACCGCACACATCCGGCTACTGATTGGAATCCAATCAACCAGAGCAGCTTCAGCCCGGGGACTCAGGGCAATACCAACACCGGCTTGGCCGGTGCTCGAAGCTGCATCGTCACCGGATAGGCGCAATGAGAAAGTGCTGCTAGTGTCACCTGAAGGGGATCGCAGAGTGAGCACAGAGCTCGAGTCTTGCAGGCGGGTCTCCGATAAGCAGCAGATATCGATCGAGAGGGTCTCTAATGTTCGGGCAAGTGCTGCCTGTTGACCGATCTGAAGCAATGTGCGAACATTGAGGCATGCCAATCTGAAGGAGGATCGAGGGCTCCAAATGGAAGCCGATGAACTGGAATGGACCGCTTGCTTGGACATGGGCCTGTTGACAGGGCAGGAATGACGCTCCGCGTTCACATGTGAGTTGAAACTAAAAGACAAGCGACTATTGAAGCAAGGTGGGGGAGGCCGAGAATTGGGGGTTGAAAACAGGGGGATAAAAGTGAAGCTGGAACGGGACGATAAGGGTGAAAAAGCGCAAGAGGGGAATAAGAAGACGGGAAGGCTTGAGCAGTAGCATCCAAACCCCTATCCACCCTGCTCGATGCAGCAGATAGGGCACCGTTGATTATCCTCTGCGGTGGCCAGAGCATCAGAAATTTGTTTGAAGTAAGATTCATTGTATTGCGTGGGCAGGATACTGTCAGGTTGCCCAGGCCTAGACAGGAGAACGATTAGGGTTCTCAACCAAAGCCTTTGGTTCAAAAACCTGTCCGCAAGGCAGCGGGTTTGGCGTTGGGCTACAAGGAGTCCGTTTTAAGGAATAAGGTGCCACCCTCATTCCAACCCCCAACCTGGAGGACCAGGAGGCTGAGTTTGTCTGGCCTCTAACCATTGACCAATCTGGTATGAGTGGCTCTGAAGGTGCAAAAATGCACCACCCAGTATAGCTCAATGGATCACTGAGGCACACAAACCATCGCACCACGGTAAGGTTCAGCCTCATTGCGATGGATCCTATGGTTCCGGTCCCAGTTGAACTTGAACTTGAAGCTTACTGCCTGGCTACCCAGTATGGCATGCCAAAAGCTTGTTAGCGCGTGTTACAGAGGTCGTTTATTGGATCATTGGAATGTAGAGAGCAGAAGAAAAAAGTCCTTTGTCGGCTCTATCGCCTCACGTTCGTCACAGAGATCAAGGTGGATATTGCATATCGGTACCAATGGAACCGCCGTAATGACACAAGAATCAACAAGATAAGAGTTTACTCAGTAGCTAAGAATTCAATCGATGTCTGGAATATTCCTCCGACTGCGCATCAACGACATACATAAGTAGATTGTTCCACTCCTTCACTACTCTGGTAGACAGAGTGATGTCACAACGGACCCGAAGTCTTCTTTAAACAATTTTCAGTGGTGACCCCGAGTCGAACTGGAAGCATTGAGTGGAAAGAAATTCCGCAATTCAGCTCCAAGTTCACCTCTAACGATACGTCGTGTGGAAACCAAATCCCCGAGACCTTGATGATAGGTTAGGGAGAAAATGTTCAGGCGCTGAAGACAATGTGAGTAAGGCAGGTTTCGTAACTCAGAATGGATTTAGATCCTCTCCGCTGAACTTTTTCAATCACTTGCGTTCGATTTGGAAGGGGATTAACAGCGGGCAGTCCATACTCAAAAATCGGACGTACATGAGAAGTGAACAAGAGCTTGAAGATCTCCGGAGTCAAGCGAGAGAAGGATCGTCGTGTGGCGAAAAACAACCTGTTGGCAGAAGCGACTTTCCTCAAGGTATCTTCAGTCGATTTTAGGTCGGGGGTCACAACGACGCCAAGGACGCTCTCACGATTAGAGTTTGGCAGCAAAAACCCACCGATATGATAAATTCCAAATGGTTCGGTGGCACCGATCGGAAGAACGGAACATTTATCGTGATTTATGGGTAATTGACACCTAATCAACCATATTTAGTTGAGATGCTTAGTGCATAATCACCCAAAGGGAATTGTATGTGATTGCTTTTTTACTACAAACTTGACTGAGCAGGTGTATTTGGTTATCGAGTGCCACGTTGGACGACACTGCGGTGTTGTGCCGCATGGTCTGTAACCACTACCCAAGCTACAATGAAGTGGAAAATGCGGTTCGTACTTTCCAATTGGTGACTGCCTACGGTTTCTTTACATGTGGCACGTAAGCTGCGAAGCAGCATGAGAAGCAGTGTGTGGAGAAAGTTGCTGTAGGTTTTCCTTACCGGTATGTGCAGTTTAGATGCGTGCATTTTAACATAGATGAAACCCGTGGAAAACGGTATGTGATAGCTTTTATACTGATATTTTTATTTAACCGATTCCGTGATTGCGGCCGTTGGCCGCTGTTTTCATTTAGCTTGAGAAGATAGATGTTTGAGAGTTGCAAATCCAACTTAACCCACATTCACAGTTTTCAAACGGGTCCACTTTGGCTATATCTCTCCAACAAACGTCCGACTACGGTGCAAGCTTCTTAAGTGTGTGTTTTGCTTAACACATTTAAGGGTAGCCATGAAATTCGGTCCGATGTGTCGGAGGCTTATGGACGACGGTTGACAAAGGCGAACATGTGTTATCTGAAGCGTCGTCACATTCGGCACACAAGCGGCGAAATGGTGGACATTGTTCGTTTGTTAGCATGGTATGTGCAGCGTGAACAGAGATGTTTAGCAAATACGTTTCGTGTTTTATGCGCCCTCATGCATGTATGTCATAGTGCAACGATACGGTGAGGTGATTTTGGAGGACACGACGCACCAAATAATCTACGATAAGTGCGTTTTGTGCCACTGCACGTTGGGCGACGTGGTCGGTGTTGCTATGTCCTTTTTCTACACGCTGCTGCCAGCTGAAACATCAGTGAGCTATATGCAAGCGGTTGAAGCGCCGCTTGGCTTGGTCCAGGCGACAACCCGGGCACGCACAATAGTGCGGGAAAAATGTGCGGCTCAATTACGCGCGTTTCCTTCCTTGTACCCTCAAGCGCCTGTAATATCATGTCGATTTCGTGCAGGTCGAGAAATGGCGAAGCCTTGCTGCCACCAACATGACGCGTCACCTGAAGCTAGAACGCTTCAACGGCAGTGGTTGCATAGGCTGATATGTACCAGGGATGCTTATTATTTGATTAAATTTTGGCGTCCCGTTGTAGTGCAAAACGATGAATGTTATCAATATTTGATTCGCAGGTAGCTACCCTTTTTACCCTCATGGATGACGCATCGACTAAGGACGGCGTGCACGTTCGTTGCTTCAGGACCAACTGGGTGGAAAACTAGAACAGGCAACTAAAGTGTCAACTCTGTAAGAGATCCTTGGTTCTTCTTTTGTTCACGATGGTGATGGATCGCTTGACTGCGGTTTATAAAGAGAGGCGGAGGAAATTGTCAAGGTGCAACCTGAACCCGTACCTGCCGCCGGTAAACTTGTCAATGCTCACAGGACTGCTGGTGCTTGCAACGCCCTACGCCGGCGAGGCCATAAAACACTGCTCATCGGAGGACAATTGGGTTTCGTCCTGAGGGTTCTGTTTGGACGGTGGAGGTAAACCGGCGGTCTGGTAAACGGGCTTACGATTATGAATTGCACCACAATGATGGATGCCACGCTCTCACAATTGCCACATCGCGTGCGTTCAGGGTTTAGATCTGACACTATTGGTTCAGTCTTGTGGGTGGCGTATACCAGCTCCCCGTGAACCACTAGGCTTCATTGAATTTATCGAGACGGCTGAGGTAATTGTGACAGACGCTGAAGGTGGCTCACAAACGGTCATATTGGATCGCTCCACGGCGGAGGAGGTGCTCTCTAAACCGCCAGTGTACGTCTGCACCATGTCAGCACAAATATTCCAGTGCGCGATGACCTCATTGCGGCGGCGCTGCGGGGGTGGTCGTATGGTAACGTTGTGGAGCTGTTCGGTAAGGTCAGGCACTGCGGCATACCAATGACACTAGAGAAAGATGAGGACATTTTGTTGTAGTGCGGAACAGCGGGAACGTCAGTTCTGGTTCCATGTCGTTCTGTAGTTTGTCAATCAGCAGAGAAAACGCAAGTGGAAACGGAAACCTGCTCAAATACATGGTCTAAGAGGCGGAAATCCCACTGTTACTGAGGCGGACGAAGGTATCCATTACGGATACCTTGCTGCCTGGGGCAAACTTTCGTAAGCTGAGGAGCAAAACTTCGCGAATTTTACGGGGCAGTCCCGTGGGGCGACGGGTTTGTACGGGATCGTCCACTTTGGAGGGAGATGAATGCCCATTGTGTATGCTTCCGGAAGACGCAGTGGAGGATAGCAAGACGGTGGATTGGGTAATGTGTGAGGCGTACGGACGTTGGTTTCACCAATTCTGCAGCTGGTATTATAGACAGGAAGCCTTTAAATGTCTCTTGTCTTTAGGCTGAAGATAAATGGTGACCTGTCCCTTATGCATTCAACTGTCCCGATAAGTACCGTCCATGCCATTTGCATGGGTGCTCTTTATTGAATGCCACAGGTGCCCTTGTTAGTTGTGCTTTCATAAGCCGGCAACAGGAAGCGGCATCGATGTCCTTCTTGGTTCTTGCTGCACGCCTTCGCGCTGTGTAACAGGTAAGATGGTTGCATCCTGCAGTACATTGTTTAACAGTTTATGTTTTTTATCCAACGGTCACCAGTGCACCCAAGCATAGAATAAGTTATGAGCAAGCTTCAGATAAGTGCAGTGATGACTATATGACACTGCATTAAGCATCCTAATGGTCCACTTAGTTTCCATTCCTATTTGTCGCACTGACTGCATTAATTAGATCAGCATGCACAGGCTACCATGTGTCGATTTCACTCGGAAAACGTCGTTTGTTGATGGGGGACTTTATGCTCCCTGACGTTCAGTAGCAGAATACTTTTGGTGATAGACCTGTAAGGGGTTTTGCTACGGCGCTCTACCGTCTAGCCTTGCATCGTCTCGGGTTTCGGTTTTGTTGACCGTCCCACTAAGATTCATGATCGAGTAAAGCCCGCCACTTAAGGCTTAGCAGTGCTATATCCGCTGCTTTTTTACGACCATTGTAAGCAACTCACTTATCCGTGCTAGCAACCACGCTTATTCGTCGTACAAGTGCGCTGTTATTCTTATGCATAATGATTAGCCCAGCGGGCCTAATACATGACGGGCGAACTTTCAAGCAATGAAAGCTAAGCTGCAAAGTCGCGTTACGTCAGTTTGAAAACTTGACAATATTCAGGTAGCTTGGGATAATCTTAAGTTCCATTTATACGTACTGTATCTCTCCCACATATCAGTTGCTGGGGAATAAAACCAGGGCAAAGCCACTGCAGTTCGATTCTGCTACACGCAAACAACTCAACAGATATACTAGATGTTGGCAAACTTATTCATCTGATCCTTCCTCAGGCACATACAAGCGGTACTGCGAGGCTTCAAATGCCTGTAGGCACTATCTGCGCTTTGCTCGAATACCACATGAACTTTCGCTTGCTCGTACAGCCACACGTAATCTAAAACGCTTTTTCGCTTACGGCAAAAGCTGAGGCAACATAAATACGTCCATCCGTGTGTTGTTTGCCTCTGACGGTTCTGCTGCTTGCAGAGAATAAACAAAGCTTGTTTACACGTTGAACAGTATGCAGGTGGGTCGCATATCAGTCTGCAGACCTAGGTTTCTGAGGGCTTCTCTTGGCAGTAGGGATCCATAACAGAGGTTCAAGTTCTCCGGCTACTGCGGGTATCATATCTCATTAAAGCTGTTGGGATGGATACTGTTCATTCCACGCCGGTATACGGGTTGGCTGACTAACTTTTCGCAGAGATGACTCCTCCTTTTTAGAAGTCACTATGCAGTTTCTCTTAATAAACTCGGTAGAAGAAGGCTATTGCATATCCTATTTTTAAAAAGTTGACAAAACCTCCCTGTAAACTATAGACCGGCCTTTTTGACGAGCGTGCTGCTCAGGCTGTTAAATAAATTGTGAGACATTCGAAGGACGTTTCAAAGCTTCGGATTTGCTCGAATGCGCTTAGCAGGGCTTTCTTAAGGGTTATTCTTACCTAACTAACGTGTTGGTGGCTCGAGAACTTTGAGCCAAATCTGTCAAATGTGGCTAGCAGAGGTCGTGATGTTCATTGACTTTCCACAGCTTTGACTCCGTCTCGCATGCCGGTCTTTTGTACAACTTGTAATCCTACGGAATTTCTTGACCTATCTTACGGTAGTAGTAGTAGTAGTAGTAGTAATCTCAACAGTCTAGTAACTAGACATAGAGCCAATAAAAACCATGGAAATCAGTGGATAGGAGAGTCATTGCGTTATAATCATCGTGGCATGCTAGTTAAAGGTGGGCAACACACTTCAGCTAATATGCTGCAAGAATAATGGAACACTTTGACAAAAAATAGAACCAAACATTTTTAGTTTGTTTTTCACACGCCCGTTTTTCTCTTTCTTGTCATTTTCAATGTGGGTAGTCTTAAACATGTGAATCAATACAACACTTTACACAATTCTTCCACTGATTCCGGTTTCGGGCCATGTCTTCAAGAGTGCTAAGCCATTGGCATTCCTCATCTTTGGGACCTCATCTTGGAAGACGTACGGATCCAACTTCGGCTTGACCCGACGTCAGCGATTTCATGTGCTGTCGCCAAGTGGAAGGCTGACCACCACGCAGTCTCTTCCAGCCAGGTCCTTGACGAGCGAATAGAGCGCGACGCAGTAGACGCTTAGGTGCCATGCGTAGGACATGACCGAGCTATCTTAACTGGCGCAACAAAACCAGTTTATTGAAGGAAATACTTGCAACCCAAAATGCGACGTCGAACCTCATTACTACCAACTCGATGTTGCCACCAAACACGAGCGATCCTCCTTAAGCAACCGTTATCGAATGCAGAAAGACGACGCATGTCTTCCACACGAATGGGCCAGGACTCGTACCCATACAACAATGCTGAGCGAACTGATTCGCTGTAAATGCGGCCCTTTAGTGAGAATGAGACGTCGCGACGACGCCACAAATGCCTCCGATTGACAAATGCTGATCGAGCTTTAGCGATAGTACCGTCAGCAGAAACACAGCTCCCAAGGTAGACGAAACTATCTACCTATTCAAGTTGTGCACCTTCGAGAGTGAGCACGGGAGCAGGTGAAAGCCAAGCCTTGAGCAGTACTTTGCACACTTCGATGAGGCGAAGCCCATGCCATACTTAGATGTTTCAACCGACAAACGATCCAGAATAAGTTGCATACCCTGAGGATCGTCACCAAGTAAGGCCATATCATCAACATAATCTAAGACGTTCGCGCGCTCACCCGGTAGAAGCTCTAGGGTCAAAACGTTGGAAACCTTCTGGGGCATTCGACAGAACGTCTTCGATTGCGAAGTTGAAGAGGAATGGGGACATAGAGCAGCCCTGTCGCACACCGCTATTGACAGCGAATTGCGATGAATGCTTGCCGTAGACCCTCACTCTGCCGTTTGTATGAAGGTAAGGTGCTCGTAAGATGGCGGTATATTTCCCTGGCACCCCTGTTCGTTAAGAAAGCAACTCCATAAAGCAGGTCGATCAACGAAGTCAAAAGCGGCACGTATGTCTAGGAATGCAACGATAGTGGACCCGTGATAAATGTGGCGATGTTCAAGGGAGTTGCGGTGCGTGAAGATTTGATCCAGGCATCCGCGGCCACGACGGAAACCTTCTTGTTCTTCACAGTAGGTTGATTCACGTACTGGGGATAGCCTACGAAGCAGAATGGATGCCAAGCAGCTTAGAGGACAACCAAAATCAGACTAATACCGCGATGATTTGCACATGAAGTGCGGGCGCCTTTCTTGAAAATTGGGACAATAACTGATTCGTCCCAAGAGGAAAGCACTTTCTCTTCGTGTCAAATTTTTGCGAACCGCGCGGTTAGCTGGTTAATGCTCGCCACACCACCGTACTTGAATAGCTCCGGAGATGTCCGTCTGAGCCGGCAGCCAAGAAGCGCTTCAAGCGTCGAATCTTGAGGCAGGGTGGATTCAATGGGACGAGCCAGGGTGGACAACAAGGTGTACTGCATGTACTGATGGATGGTGGAGGCCAGTTGTACTGCGAGCGAAAGTGCTCGGCCCAGCGGTCCATACGCCTCAGTTGTTTGGTGGATCGGAGACTCATCCACCTCACAAATGACCTCACTGACACCAGGCTTCCTGAGGCCAGTGGACCGGATGATGAGTTGGAAAAGCCTGCGAGTGTTGCCAGAGAGGGCAGCAGTCTCCATCTCTAAAACACGCTCAGACCACCATGTCTCGCGATCCTTGCGTAGGCTTTGCTTGCTCAGCCGGTTGGCAGAACGGCGCCGCTCGTTGCAATCTGATTTCGCGGGTATATCTTTGCAGCGTTCGAACGGCTCCAGAGAACGAGCAGAGATCCAAGACTTCAGAGCGTCGAGTTAGACCGCAGCAGGACTGTCCGGAAATAGTCAGCGCTTTCCGTATACAAGTCCAGTGTTGTTTCCACTTCTGTGCGGGTGGTGATTGCGAACTGAGTTGCATATGCCAGTGAAGACTGATAGCTCTCCTGGGCAGAGGAATCAGTTAATCTGTTTACATCAAACTTGCGGTGCTTCGTGTTTCGGGATCCTCCAAAACACATACAGATTTTCGCGCAGACCAGAGCATGATCTGAATCAACGGAAGTGGACCAAAAGGCACCTGCGGTCCAGTACGCTGCCGCGCCATCTGAAGCCTATCGCAATGTGATCAATTTGAGACCACGGTTGTGTTGGCGAAGGGGGACGCCACGTTGCGGAACGGTTCTTCGTACGCCTGAAGCTAGTCGCTCGATAGAAACAGACGGTTGTCCTCGCACAATGTGAGAAGTCTCTCTCCAGTTATCAGAGCGGTTCTCATCGAGCGCGTGATGACCACCAAGGTGGCGTTCGTATGGTAACAGGCGGCCAACCCGTGCATTAAAATCCCCAGCAAGGATAACGACATCCGACTTTTTAGCATTAGTCAAGAGCTGATGTAGATCTCGGTAGAATTCGTCCTTGACCGAGTCGCCACTGCAGTCAGTTGGAGCGTACACAGAGATCACAAACAAGTTGCGTCTCTCTTCGCGGTGCCTGTTGATTCTACATGAACCCCGAAGCCGAACTGCACATAGTCGGCTGTTAATCGGGAACCAGTCCAGTAGTGCCGCCTCGGCCTTGCCACTCAGTGCTATACCTACACCAGCCAAACCCGCTGAGGCTGCTTCTGGATCTCCAGAAAGACGCAGGTGATATCTGGCTTCGTGGTCAGTGGGGGATGTCAATGTAAGCACAGTGCTGGGATCTTGCAATCGGGTTTCTGAAAGGCAGCAGACATCAACGTCTAGGGAATCTAGGGTGCGCGCTAGACCGGCTTGCTGTCCCATGAGTGTCCGAACGTTGAAGCACGCCAGGCGGAACGAGGATCGGGGACAAAGGAGAGCGGTAGGTTGAACTCCTTGATCTGCGGAGCAACCAGAATCGCATCCAGATTGTTGAAGCAGATGAATCGTGATAACCGAAAGTGTTAGCAAACCAACAATTGGCGTGTGATAAAGTAGCGTGCATGTGAGTATCAGGAACAGTAGCTGATGAGCGTGTTGTAGTACAGTCCATGGTTTTGTGAGAGGGCGTGATACTGCCCGGTTGCCCAAGCCGAAGTAGGGAGTTGACTTAGGGGACTCCACCCCAAGCCTTGAGCCTAATCACTTCCCCGCAAGGGAGCGTGGCGAATTTGGGGATTCGCGCCCATTGGAGGGCGTTGGCTGAATGTTAGGCTCATGCGTCTTTGTTTGGTAGATTACCGAGCAGGGGCCAAATACTCCCCATGAAGTTAGCACGATTGCTGGAGTACAAAGCCCCACGGAGGTGGAACATTGTCGCCGAACACTTTGCTGGAACGGGGTACACCCGAACCACCCAGCTGGCACCACGAGGAGGATGATCTCAGCTATCCTAATCGGTAGGGATATGAGTCCTGCAAGGTGTAGGCATCGGCCCACTTCTTTTCTTTTTATACGTTAACGAATTACCTGCTGAGCTGGGAGTGCCATCCCTATTGGTTGTGGATGATTAAGGTTCTGGTTCACGGTAAAACATCCCATGGCTTCACAGACTACGAATGGCTCTGAATAGCTTTTGGAACTGATGTTTTTTGGCGGTTGCCCTTGAATCTTGCGAAAGGTTCTGTCTTACAAATAGGACGCGATGCTCCACCGAATAGTTAATGGCTTGGTGGGATCGAAGTGGCGCGAATGCGACTCCAAGCTGACCTAGGAGCCTTGCTGTCACCCGACTTTAAGTTTACTGAACATTGGGCGGCAGCTACTAGCAAAACTCCTTCATGTGGTGGAGGATCCTAAGGGTCTACGGAATCATGGCGACTGAAATCTTCGTTAGACTAATTTCAGCTTTTCCATGGCTGCACTTGGAATACTGTGTACAGGCTTGTCCACCAGGCCTTGTTCATGACGGGAGAGCAATTAAATGGGTCTTGCGGTATGGGACAATAATGGTGCATGGGTTAAAGAAGTTGACATACTATGAAAAGCTGCATACTTTGGATCTGCTTTCCATGCCTTTCAAGTGATTTCGTGGTTACATGGCCCTCGCATATCGCATGCCAATGGGTCAGCTTGGTCTTGCTTTAACTGGACTGTTCCACCCAAATCGAGTGTCAACCCTTCGTGGTCACACATTGAAGTTGCACAAACCGCGATCTTAACTCCTGCTTAACTGCTGCTTATCAGAGACCCGCCTACAAGACTCGAGCTCTGTGCTCACTCTGCGATCCCCTTCAGGTGACACTAGCAGCACTTTCTCATTGCGCCTATCCGGTGACGATGCAGCTTCGAGCACCGGCCAAGCTGGTGTTGGCATTGTCCTGAGTCCCCAGGCTGAAACTGCTCTGGTTGATTGGATTCCAATCAGTAGCCGGATGTGTGCGGTCCGATTGGCTGACTCGTTTAAAGCTTCGAAGTCGCGCGGGCCTAATAGGTGTCTATTCATCATTGCTGCCTGCACGCCCACAAACTGTAGCGATAGTTCGGTAAAGAATTACTACTACCGCCAACTGACCCAGCTCCTTCGCCACAGAAGAAGCACGGACACTGTCGTGCTGGCGGGGATCTGAACGCTCAAGTTGGAAAGTTGTCCACTGATAAGCTGCATTTGGGCGGTTAACATGGTGTAGGCTCCTGTAAAGATAATGGTGAGCGGTTACTTCATTTGTGCAAGCACTAACTTCCGACACCACCCGCCGGAGGGCGATTCGGTGCCCAACAGCCTCCAACCAGCCTTGGACACAGATCGATCACATTGCAATCAGTTACGGCTGGAGAGTCTGCATCCAGAACTGTCGCTCGATTTGGAGCATATGTGTGGACATTAATCATGCACTTGTATGTCCTGACATGCATATGCGCTTTGGCGGACGCCCACGAGGACGCTGTGAGCGCATTGACACCAGCTAACTGACAAAGCCAGCTGTCCTGCATGCGTGTCGAAGTACGCTGACATGCGAGTTGAGTAATCGCTCACTGGAGACAATTGATGGTTACTGGTCACATGTTCGCAAGAATTTACTAAGAGTAGGCAAGTACTCATAAGGTATGTCTAATCAATAACATGGATATTGGGGCTCATCTCGGTCTCCGGAACTTATTGACGCTCGCCGGCATATTCCGGCTGGAAGCGAACACAATGAAACTCGAAAAGAGCTACGGGCTAGACTGAAGAGAGACTGTTGAATGATGCCTCTTGAATACGTCAGGTTCTAACAGTGTGATACCAACACTCCTAGTCGGATGAACGAACGTAGACTCATAATTATTTCTCGCACAGCACGGTAACTGACAAACCTCGAAGTCTGTGGGTTCTCGGAGCTTAACCGCGAACGATTAATTCACGCGCGTCGAACGGGTTCCTAGACCGAACGCAAAGTTTCTACGCACGATTTCCCAGCCCAAGACTGAAGCAAGAACAAGACAGGCCTTTTGCCACAGTCGCTTTTACTGGCCAAAGCTAAGGCGACTCTAGCGTTGTACAGCCTCATTTTTATATCTCGAAACGGTGATGAGGGTGGGGGGTTTCCTTGGAAGGGTTTGCGTAAGCAAACCCTGGAAAGGGAACCCCCACCCTCATCACCGTTTCGAGATATAAAAATGAGGCTGTACAACGCTAGAGTCGCCTTAGCTTTGGCCAGTAAAAGCGACTGTGGCAAAAGGCCTGTCTTGTTCTTGCTTCAGTCTTGGGCTGGGAAATCGTGCGTAGAAACTTTGCGTTCGGTCTAGGAACCCGTTCGACGCGCGTGAATTAATCGTTCGCGGTTAAGCTCCGAGAACCCACAGACTTCGAGATTTGTCAGTTACCGTGCTGTGCGAGAAATAATTCTGAGTATCGCTCGTTCGTCCGACTAGGAGAGTTGGTATCACATTGTTAGAACCTGACGTATTCAAGAGGCATTATTCAACAGTCTCTCTTCAGTCTAGCCCGGAGCTCTTTGCGAGTTTCATTGTGTTCGCTTCCAGCCGGAATATGCCGGCGAGCGTCAATAAGTTCCGGAGACCGAGATGAGCCCCAATATCCATGTTATTGATTAGACATACCTTATGAGTACTTGCCTACTCTTAGTAAATTCTTGCGAACATGTGACCAGTAACCATCAATTGTCTCCAGTGAGCGATTACTCAACTCGCATGTCAGCGTACTTCGACACGCATGCAGGACAGCTGGCTTTGTCAGTTAGCTGGTGTCAATGCGCTCACAGCGTCCTCGTGGGCGTCCGCCAAAGCGCATATGCATGTCAGCACATACAAGTGCATGATTAGTGTCCACACATATGCTCCAAATCGAGCGACAGTTCTGGATGCAGCCTCTCCAGCCGTAACTGATTGCAATGTGATCGATCTGTGTCCAAGGCTGGTTGGAGGCTGGTGGGCGCCGAATCGCCCTCCGGCGGGTGGTGTCGGAAGTTAGTGCTTGCACAAATGAAGTAACCGCTCACCATTATCATTACAGGAGCCTACACCATGTTAACCGCCCAAATGCAGCTCATCAGTGGACAACTTTCCAACTTGAGCGTTCAGATCCCCGCCAGCACAACAGTGTCCGTGCTTCTTCTGTGGCGAAGGAGCTGGGTCAGTTGGCGGTAGTAGTAATTCTTTACCGAACTATCGCTACAGTTTGTGGGCGTGCAGGCAGCAATGATGAATAGACACCTATTAGGCCCGCGCGACTTCGAAGCTTTAAACGAGTCAGCCAATCGGACCGCACACATCCGGCTACTGATTGGAATCCAATCAACCAGAGCAGTTTCAGCCTGGGGACTCAGGACAATGCCAACACCAGCTTGGCCGGTGCTCGAAGCTGCATCGTCACCGGATAGGCGCAATGAGAAAGTGCTGCTAGCGTCACCTGAAGGGGATCGCAGAGTCAGCACAGAGCTCGAGTCTTGTAGGCGGGTCTCTGATAAGCAGCAGTTAAGCAGGAGTTAAGATCGCGGTTTGTGCAACTTCAATGTGTGACCACGAAGGGTTGACCCTCGATTTGGGTGGAACAGTCCAGTTAAAGCAAGACCAAGCTGACCCATTGGCATGCGATATGCGAGGGTAAAGTAACCACGAAATCACTTGAAAGGCATGGAAAGCAGATCCATTGTATGCAGCTTTTCATGGTATGTGAACTTCTTTAACCCATGCACCATTATTGTCCCATACCACAAGACCCATTTAATTGCTCTCCCGTCACGAACAAGGCCTGGTGGACAAGCCTGTACACAGTATTCCAAGTGCGGCCATGGAAAAGCCGAAATTAGTCTAACGAAGATTTCAGTCGTCATGATTCCGTAGACCCTTAGGATCCTCCACCACATGACGGAGCTTTTGCTAGTAGCTGCCGCCCAATGTTTAGTAAACTTAAAGTCAGGTGACAGCAAGGCTCCTAGGTCAGCTTGGAGGCGCATTCGCGACCCTTCGATCCCACTAAGCCATTAACTATTCGATGGAGCATCGCGTCCTATTTGTAAGACAGAACCTTTCGCAAGATTCAAGGGCAACCGCCGAAATACATCAGTTCCAAAAGCTACTCAGAGCCATTCGTAGTCTGTGAAGCCATCGGATGTTTTACCGTGAACCAGAACCTTAAGTCATCCACAACCAATAGGGATGGCACTCCCAGCTCAGCAGTCAATTCGTTAACGTATAAAAAGAAAAGAAGTGGGCCGATGCCTACACCTTGCAGGACTCATATCCCTACCGATTAGGATAGCTGAGATCATCCTCCTCGTGGTGCCAGCTGGGTGGTTCGGGTGTACCCCGTTCCAGCAAAGTGTTCGGCGACAATGTTCCACCTCCGTGGGGCATTGTATTCCAGCAATTGTGCTGACTTCATGGGGAGTATTGGGCCCCTGTTTGGTAATCTACCAAACAAAGACGCATGAGCTGATCATTCAGTCAACGCCTCCCAATGGGCGCGATTCCCCAAATTCGCCCCGCTGCCTTGCGGGTAGGTCATTTAGCCAAAGGCTCGGGGTGGAGTCCCCTAAGTCAACTCCCTACTTCGGCTTGGGCAACCGGGTAGTATCACGCCCTCTCACACAACCATGGACTGTATTACAACGCGTTCATCAGCTACTGTACCTGCTACTCACTTTCACGCTACTTCATCACACGCCAATTGTTGGTTTGCTAACAATCCTCACTTTCGGTTACCCGATTCATCTGTTCAACAATCTGGCTGCGATCCCGGTTGCTCCGCAGATCAAGGAGTTCAACCTATGGCTCTCCTTCGCCCCCGATCCTCGTTCCGTCTGGCGTGCTTCAACGTTCGGACACTCATGCAGATTGGACAGCAAGCCGGTCTAGCGCGCACCCTAGATTCCCTAGACGTTGATGTCAGCTGCCTTTCAGAAACCCGATTGCAAGATCCCAGCACTGTGCTTACATTGACATCCCCCACTGACCATGAAGCCAGATATCACCTGCGTCTTTCTGGAGATCCAGAAGCAGCCTCAGCGGGTTTGGCTGGTGTACGTATAGCACTGAGTGGCAAGGCCGAGGCTGCACTACTGGACTGGTTCCCGATTAACAGCCGACTGTGTGCAGTTAGGCTTCGGGGTTCATGTAGAATCAACAGGCACCGCGGAGACGCAACTTGTTTGTGATCTCTGTGTACGCTCCAACTGACTGCAGTGGCGACTCGGTCAAGGACGAATTCTACCGAGATCTACATCAGCTCTTGACTAATGCTAAAAAGTCGGATGTCATTATCCTTGCTGGGGATTTTAATGCACGGGTTGGCCGCCTGTTACCATACGAACGCCACCTTGGTGGTCATCACGCGCTCGATGAGAACCGCTCTGATAACGGAGAGAGACTTCTCACATTGTGCGAGGACAACCGTCTGTTTCTTTCGAGCACAAGCTTCAGGCGTACGAAGAAGCGTTCCGCAACGTGGCGTCCCCCTTCGCCAACACAACCGTGGTCTCAAATTGATCACATTGCGATTAGCTTCAGATGGCGCGGCAGCGTACTGGACTGCAGGTCCTTTTGGTCCACTTTCGTTGATTCAGATCATGCTCTGGTCTGCGCGAAAATCTGTATGTGTTTTGGAGGATCCCGAAACACGAAGCACCGCAAGATTGACGTAAACAGATTAACTGATTCCTCTGTCCAGGAGAGCTATCAGTCTTCACTGGCATATGCACTCAGTTGCAATCCACCGCAAGAAGTGGAACAACACTGGACTTGTATACGGAAAGCGATGACCATTTCTGGACAGTCACGCTACGGCCTAACTCGACGCCCTCTGAAGTCTTGGATCTCTGCTCGTTCTCTGGAGCTGCTCGAACGCCGCAAAGATATCCCTGCGGAATCAGATTGCAACGAGCGGCGCCGTTCTGCCAACCGGCTGCTCAAGCAAAGCCTACGCAAGGATCGCGAGACATGGTGGTCTGAGCGTGCTTTAGAGATGGAGACCGCTGCCCTCTCTGGCAACACTCGCAGGCTTTTTCAACTCATTCGGTCCACTGGCCTCAGGAAGCCTGGTGTCAGTGAGGTCATTTGTGAGGTGGATGAGTCTCCGATCACCAACCAACAGAGGCGTATGGACCGCTGGGCCGAGCACTTTCACTCGCAGTTCAACTGGCCTCCACCATCCATCAGTACATGCAGTACACCTTGTTGTCCACCCTGGCTCGTCCCATTGAATCCACCCAGCGAAGCAGAAGTCTGCCTCGAGATTCGACGCTTGAAGCGCTTCAAGGCTGCCGGCTTAGACGGACTTCCTCCGGAGCTATTCAAGTACGGCGGTGTGGCGATCATTAACCAGCTAACAGCGCTGTTCGCAAAAACTGGTCACGAAGAGAAAGTGCCTTCCTCTTGGAGCGAATCAGTTATTGTCCCAATTTTCAAGAAAGGCGCTCGCACTTCATGTGCAAATCATCGCGGGATTAGTCTTATTTCGGTTGCCTCTAAGCTATTGGCATCCATTCTGCTTCGTAGGCTATCCCCAGTACGTGAATCATACTACCGTGAAGAACAAGCTGGTTTCCGTCCTGGCCGCGGATGCGTGGATCAAATCTTCACGCTCCGCCAACTCCTTGAACATCGCCACATTTATCACAGGCCCACTATCGTTGCATTCCTAGACATACGTGCCGCTTTTGACTTCGTTGATCGACCTGCTTTATGGCGTTGCTTTTTAACGAAAGGGGTGCCAGGGAAATATACCGCCATCTTACGAGCACCTTACCTTCATACATCCGGCAGAGTGAGGGTCTACGGCAAGCTTTCCTCGCAATTCGCTGTCAATAGCGGTGTGCGACAGGGCTGCTCTATGTCCCCATTCCTCTTCAACTTCGCAATCGAAGACGTTCTGTCGAATGCTCCAGAAGGTTTCCAACGTTTTGACCTAGAGCTTCTACCGGGTGAGCGCGCGACCGTCTTAGATTATGTTGATGATATGGCCTTACTTGGTGACGATCCTCAGGGTATGCAACTTATTCTGGATCGTTTGTCGGTTGAAACATCTAAGTATGGCATGGGCTTCGCCCCATCGAAGTGTGCAAAGTACTGCTCAAGGCTTGGCTTTCACCTGCTCCCGTGCTCACTCTCGAAGGTGCACAACTTGAATAGGTAGATAGTTTCGTCTACCTTGGGAGCTGTGTTTCTGCCGAAGAGTTTCGCTTCGTATCGCTAAAGCTCGATCAGCATTTGTCAATCTGAGGCATTGTGGCGTCGTCGCGACGTCTCATTCTCACTAAAGGGCCGCATTTACAGCGCATCAGTTCGCTCAGTATTGTTGTATGGGTACGAGTCCTGGCCCATTCGCGTGGAAGACATGCGTCGTCTTTCTGCATTCGATAACGGTTGCTTAAGGAGGATCGCTCGTGTTTGGTGGCAACATCGAGTTAGTAGTAATGACGTTCGACGTCGCATCTTGGGATGCAAGTATTTCCTTCAATAAACTGGTTTTGTTGCGCCAGTTAAGATAGCTCGGTCATGTCCTACGCATGGCACCTAAGCGTCTACTGCGTCGCGCTCTATTCGCTCGTCAAGGACCTGGCTGGAAGCGACTGCGTGGTGGTCAGCCTTCCACTTGGCGACAGCACATGAAATCGCTGACGTCGGGTCGAACCGCCGTTGGACCCACACGTCTTCCAGGATGCGGACTCAGGGACGAGGAGTGCCAATGGCTTAGCACGCTTGAAGACATGGTCCCGCAACCGGAATCAGTGGAAGAATTGTGTAAAGTGTTGTATTGATTCACATGTTTAAGACTACCACACATTGAAAATGACAAGAAAGAGAAAAACGGGCGTGTGAAAAACAAACTAAAAATGTTTGGTTCTATTTTTTGTCAAAGTGTTCCATTATTCTTGCAGCATATTAGCTGAAGTGTGTTGCCCACCTTTAACTAGCATGCCACGATGCTTATAACGCAATGACTCTCCTATCCACTGATTTCCATGGTTTTTATTGGCTCTATGTCTAGTTACTAGACTGTTGAGATTACTACTACTACTACTACTACTACCGTAAGATAGGTCAAGAAATTCCGTAGGATTACAAGTTGTACAAAAGACCGGAATGCGGGACGGAGTCAAAGCTGTGGAACGTCAATGAACATCACGACCTCTGCTAGCCATGTTTGACAGATTTGGCTCAAAGTTCTCGAGCCACCAACACGTTAGTTAGGTAAGAATAACCCTTAAGAAAGCCCTGTCAAGCGCATTCGAGCAAATCCGAAGCTCTGAAACGTCCTTCGAATGTCTCACAATTTATTTAACAGCCTGAGCAGCACGCTCGTCAAAAAGGCCGGTCTATAGTTTACAGGGAGGTTTTGTCAACTTTTTAAAAATAGGATATGCAATAGCCTTCTTCTACCGAGTTTATTAAGAGAAACTGCATAGTGACTTCTAAAATGGAGGAGTAATCTCGGAGCAAAGTTTGTCAGCCAACTCGTATAACAGCGTGGGATGAACAGTATCCATCCCAACAGCTTTAATGAGATATGATACCCGCAGTAGCCGGAGAACTTGAACCTCTGTTATGGATACCTACTGCAAGAAGAAGCCCTCAGAAACCTAGGTCTGCAGACTGATATGCGACCCACCTGCATACTGTTCAACGTGTAAACAAGCTTTGTTTATTCTGTGCAAGCAGCAGAACCGTCAGAGGCAAACAACACACGGATGGACGTATTTATGTTGCCTCAGCTTTTGCCGTAAGCGAAAAAGCGTTTTAGATTACGTGTGGCTGTACGAGCAAGCGAAAGTTCATGTGGTATTCGAGCAAAGCGCAGATAGTGCCTACAGGCATTTGAAGCCTCGCAGTAGCGCTTGTATGTGCCTGAGGAAGGATCAGATGAATAAGTTTGCCAACATCTAGTATATCTGTTGAGTTGTTTGCGTGTAGCAGAATCGAACTGCAGTGGCTTTGCCCTGGTTTTATTCCCCAGCAACTGATATGTGGGAGAGATACAGTACGTATAAATGGAACTTAAGATTATCCCAAGCTACCTGAATATTGTCAAGCTTTCAAACTGACGTAACGCGACTTTGCAGCTTAGCTTTCATTGCTTGCAAGTTCGCCCGTCATGTATTTGGACCGTCGGGCTAATCATTTAGCATACGAATAACAGCGCACTTGTACGACGAATAAGCGTGGTTGCTAGCACGGATAAGTGAGTTGCTTACAATGGTCGTAAAAAAGCAGCGGATTTAGCACTGATAAGCCTTAAGTGGCGGGTTTTATCCGATCATGAATCTAGTGGGCCGGTCAACAAACCGACACAAGAGACGATGCAAGGCTAGAGCGTAGAGCGCAGTAGCAAAACACCTTAAAGGTGTATCACAAAAAGTATTCTGCTACTCAACGTCAGGGAGCATAAAGTCCCCCATCAACAAACGACGTTTTCCGAGTGAAATCGACACATGGTAGCCTGTGCATGCTGATCTAATTAATGCAGTCAGTGCGAAAATAGGAATGGAAACTAAGTGGACCATTAGGATGCTTAATGCAGTGTCATATAGTCATCACTGCACTTATCTGAAGCTTGCTCATAACTTATTCTATGCTTGGGTGCACTGGTGACCGTTGGATAAAAAACATAAACTGTTAAACAATGTACCGCAGGATGTAACCATCTTACCTGTTACACAGCGCGAAGGCGTGCAGCAAGAACCAAGAAGGACATCGATGCCGCTTCCTGTTGCCGGCTTATGAAAGCACAACTAACAAGGGCACCTGTGGCATTCAATAAAGAGCACCCATGCAAATGGCATGGACGGTACTTATCGGGACAGTTGAAAGCATAAGGGAAAGGTCACCATTTATCTTCAGCCTAAAGACAAGAGACATTTAAAGGCTTCCTGTCTATAATACCAGCTGCAGAATTGGTGAAACCAACGTCCGTACGCCTCACACATTACCCAATCCACCGTCTTGCTATCCTCCACTGCGTCTTCCGGAAGCATACACAATGGGCATTCATCTCCCTCCAAAGTGGACGATCCGGTACAAACACGTCGCCCCACGGGACTGCACCGGAAAATTCTGGAAGTTTTGCTCCTCAGCTTACGAAAGTTTGCACCAGGCAGCAAGGTATCCGTAATGGATACCTTCGTCCGCCTCAGTAACAGTGGGAATTTCCGCCTCTTAGACCATGTATTTGAGCAGGTTTCCGTTTCCACTTGCGTTTTCTCTGCTGATTGACAAACTACAGAACGACATGGAACCAGAACTGACGTTCCCGCTGTTCCGCACTACAACAAAATGTCCTCATCTTTCTCTAGTGTCATTGGTATGCCGCAGTGCCTGACCTTACCGAACAGCTCCACAACGTTACCATACGACCACCCCCGCAGCGCCGCCGCAATGAGGTCATCGCGCACTGGAATATTTGTGCTGACATGGTGCAGACGTACGCTATCGGTTTAGAGAGCACCTCCTCCGCCGTGGAGCGATCCAATATGACCGTTTGTGAGCCACCTTCAGCGTCTGTCACAATTACCTCAGCCGTCTCGATAAATTCAATGAAGCCTAGTGGTTCACGGGGAGCTGGTATACGCCGCCCACAAGACTGAACCAATAGTGTCAGATCTAAACCCTGAACGCACGCGATGTGGCAATCGTGAGAGCGTGGCATCCATCATTGTGGAGCAATTCATAACCCTAAGCCGGTTTACCAGACCGCCGGTTTACCTCCACCGTCCAAACAGAACCCTCAGGACGAAACCCAATTTTCCTCCGATGAGCAGTGTTTTATGGCCTCGCTGGCGTAGGGCGTTGCAAAGCACCAGCAGTCCTGTGAGCATTGACAAGTTTACCGGCGGCAGGTACGGGTTCAGGTTGCACCTTGACAATTTCCTCCGCCTCTCTTTATAAACCGCAGTCAAGCGATCCATCACCATCGTGAACAAAAGAAGAACCAAGGATCTCTTACAGAGTTGACACTTTAGTTGCCTGTTCTCTTTTTCCACCCAGTTGGTCGTGAAGCAACGAACGTGCACCCCGTCCTTAGTCGATGCGTCATCCATGAGGACAAAAAGGGTAGCTATGTGCGAAACAAATATTGATAACATTCATCGTTTTGCACTACAACGGGACGCCAAAATTTAATCAAATAATAAGCATCCCTGGTACATATCAGCCTATGCAACCACTGTCGTTGAAGCGTTCTAGCTTCAGGTGACGCGTCATGTTGGTGGCAGCAAGGTTTCGCCATTTCTCGACCTGCACGAAATCGACATGATATTACAGGCGCTTGAGGGTACAAGGAAGGAAACGCGCGTAATTGAGCCGCACATTTTTCCCGCACTATTGTGCGTGCCCGGGTTGTCGCCTGGACCAAGCCAAGCGGCGCTTCAACCGCTTGCATATAGCTCACTGTTTCATCTGGCAGCAGCGTGTAGAAAAAGGACATAGCAACACCGACCACGTCGCCCAGCGTGCAGTGGCACAAAACGCGCTCATCATAGATGATTTGGTGCGTCGCGTCCGCCAAAATCACCTCACCGTATCGTTGCACTATGACACACATGCATGAGGGCGCATAAAACACGAAACGTATTTGCTAAACATCTCTGTTCACGCTGCACATACCATGCTAACAAACGAACAATGTCCACCATTTCGCCGCTTGTGTGCAGCATGTGACGACGCTTCAGATAACACATGTTCGCCTTTGTCAACCGTCGTCCATAAGCCTCCGACACATGGGACCGAATTTCATGGCTACCCTTAAATGTGTTAAGCAAAACACACACTTAAGAAGCTTGCACAGTAGTCAGACGTTTGTTGGAGAGATATAGCCAAAGTGGACCCGTTTGAAAACTGTTAATGCGGGTTAAGTTGGATTTGCAACTCTCAAACATCTATCTTCTCAAGCTAAATGAAAACAGCGGCCAACGGCCGCAATCACGGAATCGGTTAAATAAAAATATCAGTATAAAAGCTATCACGTACCATTTTCCACGGGTTTCATCGATATTAAAATGCACGCATCTAAACTGCACATACCGGTAAGGAAAACCTACAGCAACTTTCTCCCCACACTGCTTCTCATGCTGCTTCGCAGCTTACGTGCCACATGTAAAGGAACCGTAGGCAGTCACCAATTGGAAAGTACGAACAGCATTTTCCACTTCATTGTAGCTTGGGTAGTGGTTACAGACCATGTGGCACAACACCGCAGTGTCGTCCAACGTGGCACTCGATAACCAAATACACCTGCTCAGTCAAGTTTGTAGTAAAAAAGCAATCACATACAATTCCTTTTGGGTGATTATGCACTAAGCATCTCAACTAAATATGGTTGATCAGTTGTCAATTACCCATAAATCACGATAAATGTTCCGTTCTTCCGATCGGTTCCTCCGAACCATTTGGAATTTATCATATCGGTGGGTTTTTTGCTGCCGAACTCTAATCGTGAGAGGTGCCTTGGCGTCGTTGTGACCCCAGACCTAACATCGACTGAAGATACTTTGAGGAAAGTCGCTTCTGCCAACAGGTTGTTTTTCGCCACACGACGATTCTTCTCTCGCTTGACTCCGGAGACCTTCAAGCTCCTGTTCACTTCTCATGTACGTCCGATTTTTGAGTATGGACTGCCCGCTGTTAATCCCCTTTCCAAATCCGAACGCAAGTGGATTGAAAAAGTTCAGCGGAGAGGTTCTCAATCCATTCTGAGTTACGAAACCTGCCTTACTCACATTGTCTTCAGCGCCTGAACTTGTTCTCCCTATCCTATCTTCGAGATCGTGGGGATTTGATTTTCGCACGGCGTATCGTTAGGGGTGAAGTTGGAGCTGAACAGCAGAATTTCTTTCCACTCAATTCTTTCAATTCTACTCGGGGTCACGATTGGAAATTGTTTAGACAAAGGAGACTTCGGGTCCGTTGTGACATCACTCTGTCTACCAGAGTAGTAAACGAATGGAACAATCTACCTGTGTATGTCGTTGATGCGTAGTTGGAGGAATGTTTCAAACATCGATTGGATTCTTACCTGTTGAGTAAACTCGGAGCATGTTGCTTCTTATGTCAATGCAGCGGTTCCATTGGTACCGACCACCTTGATCCTTGTGACGAACGGGAGGCGATGGAACTGACAAAGAATTTTTCCTTCTGCTGTCTACATCCCAATGATACAATGAACGACCTCTGTAACACGCGCTAACAAGCTTTTGGCATGCCATACTGGGTAGCCAGGCAGTAAGCTTCAAGTTCAAGTTCAACTGGGACTGGAACGATAGGATCCATCGCAATGTGGCTGAACCTTACCGTGGTGCGATGGTTTGTGTGTCTCAGTGATCCACTGAGCTATACTGGGTGGTGCATTTTTGCACCTTCAGATCCACTCATACCAGATTGGTCAATGGTTAGAGGCCAGACAAACTCAGCCTCCTAGCCCTCCAGGTTGGGGGGTTGGGATGAGGGTGGCACCTTATTCCTTAAAACGGACTCCATGTAGGCCAAACCCGCTGCCTTACGGACAGGTTTTTGAACCAAAGCCTCTGGTTGAGAACTCTAACCGTTCTCCTGTCTAGGCCTGGACAACCTGACAGTATCCTGCCCACGCAATACCATGAATCTTACCTCAAACAAATTGCTGATGCTCTGGCCACCGCAGAGGATAACCAACGGTGCCCTATCTGCTGCATCGAGCAGGGTGGATAGGGGTTTGGATGCTACTGCTCCAGCCTTCCCGACTTCTTATTCCCTTTCTTGCGCTTTTTCACCCTTATCGTCCCGTTCCAGCTTCACTTGTATCCCCCCTGTTTTCAACCCCCAATTCTCGGCCCTCCCCCACCTTTCCTCAATAGTCGCTTGTCTTTCAGTTTCAACTCACATGTGAACGCGGAGCGTCATTACTGCCCTGTCAACAGGCCCATGTCCAAGCAAGCGGTCCATTCCAGTTCATCGGCTTCCAATTGGAGCCCTCGATCCTCCTTCAGATTGGCATCCCACAGTGTTCACAAGTTGCTTCAGATCAGTCAACAGGCAGCACTTGCCCGAACATTAGAGACCCTCTCGATCGATATCTGCTGCTTATCGGAGACCCGCCTACAAGACTCGAGCTCTGTGCTCACTCTGCGATCCCCTTCAGGTGACACTAGCAGCACTTTCTCATTGCGCCTATCCGGTGACGATGCAGCTTCGAGCACCGGCCAAGCCGGTGTTGGTATTGCCATGAGTCCCCGGGCTGAAACTGCTCTGGTTGCTTGGATTCCAATCAGTAGCCAGATATGTGCGGTCTGATTGACTAGCTCGTTCAAAACTTCGAAGTCCCATGGGACTAACAGGTGTCTATTCGTTATCGCTGCCTATGTACCGACAAACCGTAGCGATGACTAGGTAAAAGACGACTTCTATCGTCAACAGAACGAGCTCCTTAGCCAAAGAAGAAGCTCGGACACTGTAGTGCTGGCGGGGATCTAAACACTTAAGTTGGAAAATTATCCACTGATGAGCTGCATCTGGGCGGCCAACATGGTGTAGGTTCCCGTACTGATAACGGTGAGCGGTTACTTCATTTGTGTGACGATGCTCGCTTATTTCTTGCGAGCCCTAATTTCCGACACAGCACCCGCCGGAGGGTGACTTGGCGCCCACCAGCCTTGGACGCAAATCGATCACATTGCAATCAGTGGCTGCATTGACTACATCTTCACCTTGCGTCAGTTGTTAGGGCACAGTCACATATATTGGCGGCACACCGTTGTCGTATTCCTCGATATCAAAGGTGCACTCGATTCTGTGGATAGACTTGTACTTTGGGACTGTCTGCTCAGAAAAGGTGTACCTGAGAAATATGTAAATATTATCCGAGCAATATACGCGCGTAGCACGCGCAGAGTGAGGGCTTACGGCAAGTTGTCGTCGCCCTTTAATATCTCCAGCGGCATGAGACAAGGATGCCCGCCGTAACCTTTCCTCTTTAACTTCGCTACTGACGAAGTCATGGAAATCGCGTTCACAGAACACGACTTAGAAGGTGTGGATCTGCTCCCAGGAGAACGACTTCTTGACTTAGAGTATGCTGATGATATTGCCCTAATCTGTGACAGCTCACAAACGTGTCAAGCGGCACTGGACAGATTAGCACTGGCTGTCTTTCAATTCGGGCTTTGCTTTGCACCATCGAAGTGCAAAGCGCTCCTCCAAGATTGGCAGGAATCGCCTGCTGCGCTGACCGTTGGTGGGGATCAGCTAGAAGTCATTCAGAAATTCAACGTCCTGGGAAGTTGTATCAGCGCCCGTGGGATTGAGGATGAGATCACGAACCGTATAGCAAAACCTCGAGGCGCTTTTGCTAACGTTCACCACTTATGGCGCCGGCGCGACATCACTCTTGCTCTGAAGGGTAGTGTACAATGCAGCCGTATGTTCGACCCTACTGTGCGGCTGCGAAACCTGGCAGCTTAAAGCAACGGACCAGAAGAGGCTAGTTACGTTCGACCACCGGTGCCTTCGTAATTTAGCTCACATCTGGTGGGAACACCGCCTGAGCAGCGAGCGTGTTCGACGAGTTGTTTACGGCACAGGAAAAAAAAGAACCACTCAGCACCGTTATTTCCCGCACCAGGCTCCGATGGCTCGGCGACGTGTTACGCATGCCAGCCCACCGACTCCCGCGACGTGCTTTGCTTGCGCGCCGGGGTGTGGATTGGAAAGAGGAGGCGTGGCCAAGCGATGACTTGGTCGAGGGGAATGAAGGCCCTCACTTCTGCGCTGGCCTCGGTTGGAGCGTCTCAGATCCCTGGTTGCGGTCCGAAAGACGAACACGTTTGGTTGGACACACTTGCTGACATGGCAAGGAGCCGACCTCAGTGGCGTTCGAGCTGAGTTTCTTTGTCCCACCCCATCCCTCTTAGCATCGCCCTGCAACCAAGATCTCATTATTTAGCTTTACATAATTTTGCGTAGTAATTCTTTTGATGCACAGTAGCCGGCTGGTAGCTTACCGGAATGATGCCCATCCGTTACCGGTAGCTCAGCCGGCTTGTACCAGTTGCCTTTTTTCTCCTTTTTTTCTATGAATTGCGGCACGGTAACTGAGGTGTTCTCCACCTCTGGTTAACGTGTCTGAGAATGATGATGATGGAACGATAGGATGAATCCCATAGGTGTCCCTTCTTGAGCGTGTAGTCGATCTAGGAGTTGATAGGGGTGCTCCGACTTCTTGATGGGTCTAAAAGGAAAATACCTGAAAAAACCCCTGGTCCACCAAGTTAATGCCTACGTTCCTTATATTAGCTGTCCCAGCTATGTCAGTTACGGGGTACGTTTGGCCTCATAATCTCTGGACCAACCTAGTACCGACACGCAACACCCTTTCTAGTGCCATTTTGTCCCGGACAAGGCATGGTGGACAGGCCTGGACGCAATATTCTAGGTGGGATCGCACAAACGCTGAGAAGAGCTTCACAAACACATCAGCTGTTAGGGTCCCGAAAGAACGACGGATAAACCATAACATCCGGAACCCTTTACTAGCCGCCTTCTTCCAGTTGTCTCCAGAGTGTAGTGCGAAACAGTGGACGACACAGGTCAACCTGATGAGTCACGTGAGGAAGTTCCTTCCCATCGAGCACATAACTGGTGGAGGAAGCAGACGCCCCGATACGCAGCACTAAACACTGCCCGGTTTATGAGTAGCGACCACAAGACAGACAATTCCCAGAGTCTATCCAGAGCCCGTTTAAGAGCCACAGGACCTCCAGGCATATCAACAATATTCCAGAGCTTTAAGTCATCAGCAAAAAAGAGCGATGGTACCTCAAGCTCCTCCGGCAAGTCATTCACGTAGACTGAGAAGCAGCGGACCTAGGACAGAGCCTTGCGGAACGCCGCTAAGTATAGCTTGTCGAAACGAAAGACTGCTTCCAACACGAATACACTGTTTTCGTCCATCCAGAAAAGCTGACATCCACCGGAGAGCGCGACCAGCTATTCCATACGACCTCAACTTCAGTGAGTCACGAATGGGGGATAGTGTCAAAGGCCATGGCGAAGTCAATGAACATCATATCCACCGCATGTCCACTGTCTACGGCTTCAGCTCAGCACTCACGAGCTACCAGCAAGTTCGTCTGACAAGAAAATCCTTTGCGAAAACCATGTTGCTCGACGATAAGCAGGTTATACCTATTTAAATGATTCTCCTCTGTATCTCGTACTAATTTTTCGGGTAGCTTAACGACCACGCTAGTCAAGCTGACAGGCCTGTAATTAGTCGGTAGGTCTTTGTCACCGCACTTGAAAATCGGGCAGACAACATCCTCTTTCCATTCGGTAGGCAAGATACAGCTGTTGAGTGACTTCTGAAACACAAGTCTGAGGTCCACTGAGTTCCACTGCCAATTCGTGCAACAATTTTGGATGAACAGAGTCTGGCCCGGAAGCCTTAGTTGGGTTTACCTCCGTTAGCAACCGGAGAATTTGAGACTCAGTTACAGGAATTTCATCCAGACAACAGTCCTCAGAGACTCTTGTAGCTAACTCTTTGCATGGCGTATTTGTTTCGCGGAAAAAGACGCTTGAGTACTGCTTACCAAGCACACATGCCTTGTCATAGTCGCTATAGGCATGGCTCCCATCTCCTCGAAGCAATAGTGGTATGGGCGAGTTTGCACCACAGCGTCCTTCAACGTAAGCGAAAAATTTCTTGCGACTTTTCAAAGCAGTATTAGCTAAGCCCTTTTCGTACTGAAGCCGGGCCAACCTAAGGTGTAGCTTGCACTCATTTCGAACCAACCGATACTTGTCAAACGTGCTGTTCGATGGAGCTGTTCGGTACGCTCGCCAGCATCTAGACCGCTACTTTAGCAGGCCCTTCCCCGCGGAATCTATCCACGGAGGCTGCGCTCTCGATTCCCTTCTTTTTACCAGTGGGATGTGAGGTGCAGAAATGTCGACGAGTGAGTGTTACGTTTTTCCAAGGCTATGTGAACAGTGTCGGTCTCAGATATCACACAAGGCGATGACCTAGCTTTATCCCGCATCGCTTGGAAGTCCGCGGCCCAAATATTCGGATACCAACTGGTAGTAGCTTGGCAAAGCCTGATAAGAGTACACTGAAAAGACAAGCAAACGTGGTCGCTAGCGCCAAGAGGCGAGTCGTATTTAATGCCATTTACAAAGTCATGTGACTTGGCAAATATAAGATCTAAAATGGACGGCTGCTGATGGCTCATGTACCTATTGGGGAGGTCTACGAACTGGTGTAGTGGTACCTGCAGCGTAAAGTCCAGCAGTTCTGTACCGAATGATTCCAGAGCCAAACTGCAAGATAGATCATCCCAACAAACCTCTGAGAGGTTGAAGTGTCTCAGCACCAGATACTTGTTCGCAGAGTGAGCGCGTATAAACTCAATGATTCCGTAACCTGAACCGAGGAAGCCCAAAACAAGACTGTGAGAGCCTCAACAGATTTGTCGAGAGACCGAAAAACGCTGGTCCTCAATACGTCGATGTGATAACTCACAAAAAGGGCTACACCACCCCCTTGACGGCAAATACAGCGGTCAGCACGGAACAATGCGTAGCCAGGTAGATATACTCCGCCATCTGTGATTTCCTCAGACAGCCACATTTCAGTGAAAGCAAGTATATCTGGATGAGATTTGTCTACGAGCAGGCCCACCTCGAACATCGTGTTCCTCAGGCTACGCACGTTACGAAGTACTACTTGAAAGGCTTCGGCACGACTAGGCCTGGGTCATGCGCAAGTAGAATAGGTTCTGGCAGGGCGGAAAAGGACCGCCAGCTGACCACCTGAAAACCCACCAATCGGAGACCTTGTTCGCCAGCTGCACGCTAATGGAAGGTCTGGTTGCACACTAACGTTGGTACCTTTGAGCTTGAAGGCAAATCTCAATGAGGCCCTGCGCTCTTCTGGGGTGGAGAAGACCACCCTAAGCAGACGGGGTCGAGGATTTGGTTGACCAACCGGAACGTTCCCCAATTTGATGAGCTTCCTGACAGTAACGCCAGGGAAACCTGGTGGTAAAAGCCTGGTCACGCAAACTTTAAGCCAACCAAGATCATCAAGCATGCGCTCGGTGGAAAGAGCGGCATTGTGTTCAGTGACGTTACTGAAAATCACACTGCTATCTGTGTAAGAATTGCCTCGAGGAGGTGTATTTACACCACATGCTCTACCATCCACGCTACATGGTTCTTTGACAGGAATCAGTGGGACCGAAGGCGACGGCACCTCTTGTCTCACTGAGGGAATTTCAACACCAGGTGGTGTTTCCAACTCAGGCGCTTGTTTCTTGAGCATTTTATCACCTTTCGGTTTGAAGGCGGAGGGCTTGCGCGCTTTCCTTGCCCTCTTAAGCGTATATTTCAATGGCCCAGGAGCCCGTGACTAGCCTTCCAGTTGGGGCGGGTCAACAATGCCGTCCGAGGCATTTGTGTGTCATATTCGCGTGAACTGGAGCGTCCCGTAGGATGAACGCCACGTCAACGGTTGGAAAGTCAGCAGGACAGTCCGTTACAGCGTCCACATTCGCAATATTTAGGGATTTCATAATCAAAGCAAGAAAGGCAAAAGCTATTGCCTTCTCAACAACTGTGAATCTGGATGCTAATGCTTTGAATTCAGTACAAGTGAAAGCCGGGAGCTTCGCTTTCTGAGCGCAACAATCAGCACATCTAAACAGGTTTTCACTTGATGATAGCATATTTTACTGGTTCGTTCGGAGGCCAGTACAACTTTTGTGCTACCAACGAGAGCAAACATCACACTGCATACCATCAGATGAATCCGCAAGTGGCTTTGAACAGGCAGAATTGCTGCAAGCTGCACTTGACTCATCAAACGTGGACGAAAGGGGTTCATCCGCCTTGGTTTTCCGCGAGAGGACCATGTTGAAGTGGAAAACAGAGCATAATTTTAAAAAACGTATATGACAAAACGACCACAATATAAAGGCAAAACAGGGTGTGAAACGGGGTTAAGAAAGGGAGCAACTGCAAACTTACCAGAAAGCGTCAGGAAGACGCTTTGACCAGTACCATCTTAATCGATCCAAGATATCTTGGATCAGAGGAAATTTGACAATAGTCAAATTTGGTTTCAAGCGTTTATTCAAACACGGTTTTCCACGTTATTTCAGCTAAAAATCTCGAGCAGTATGGCGCTGGCCACTAGTGGCAAGGCAAACGGTGTGAATTCAAGATGGCGAAGCTATCCGATTGGCTGCATGGACGTGATTAGAATTGCGTGGAGATGTGTATTTTCTAGTCAGCTTAACCTGAAATTGTGTGTTTGAATGCACCAATATAACGATTACTATTGGTAACCGTTGGTACAAAGATGAACGATGTCAACAAATGAGAAGGACGTTGAGCTACTATCTGGTAGGTAGAAATCACACAATATCATTGTTCCTTCTGTGGAAAAGGATGCAATAAGCTGGTATATCTCTGGCAGCTGTGAGTATCTTATTGACAGTCAAAATGATTGTTGCACTGGTGGGATCCATTTCGCATTGAGAAGGTTCTGATCGATATTCTGGAAATCTCTGTGGTTGTATTATGATGCCTAAAAGGGTTATAGAAGTTATCAGGTTACAGTGAAATGTTAAGTAATGAAAGTAATACAGCAGCTGTCTAGACACCGTTAGATAAATCGGTTCATGACGAAGTGAAGAAGATTTCACAGGACCTCTCTTCTGCTCTCTACTACTCAGTGAACTGGAGGCTTGATTGCAGTGACAGTTAGAAAATTAACCGTCGCCGTGAGCGGAATACATCGAGCTATCTGTAAATGTAAATGTAATTGAGGCTGTACACTTACGGAATTTATCCTATCCTTCCAGTCCCACTTGAACTTGAACTTGAGGTGGTTGCTAATGAAATAAATATACAATGTGGGAGAAGTAGGTTTTGTAAACAACTTTCATTAAATGATGCTAATGGTTGCAACATAGTACCACAGTACTAAGCACGGGCATCGAATGGATTGCTAGGAAACAGATATCCTCTACGATTTCAACCGTAATTAAAGCCGAGCCGCCCTGGTATGTAGCTTACATTTATTTCTAACCGCTTGGTAGCTTCCGTAGGTTTTGTTGGACGAAGCCGTCCGGTAAGTTTGGCAGCACTTAGAGCGCTTCGTGAGCAGGTATTTACCGGTACGATCTATCCAAGGAGGATGCGCCGGTGTGCTCCGTATATTAATGTGATCAGCGCACATGACTTCATGTAGAGTAACGTCATAGGGTAATAAATGGACACCTATTGCCAGCATCAGTAAGAATATACTCAATATGCCAAAACAACTAAACTGAGTAGAGGAAGTGCACACCGCAGTCCACAGGACCCCACTAGTTTTGCAAAGCAGACCTATGCCCACATGTTGAGTGTAATGGTAACAATGCAAGTCCACAGTCACTTCAAGCATATGATGAAGGAATGAACATGTTGGCATTTTAGACGTTTATGGGTCACGGGGCATCACAAGCCTAGTGGAGGGCATTTGGGATGAGGTGATGAGCCAGTTGCGTGGATATAAACGGAAATTCGGAAGCTTGAGAGCAATAGGGCTTCACAAGGTACATAGGTTTTTTAGTACTATATCCAAGAATGTAATTCTCGGAGCCTCCATACATATCAGCACAGGCCAGTTGCACTGGTGATACAGTAGCCTACGTAGACCTCGTAGCACTATCAACAAGAAGGTAGGTCTTGGAGCCTCAATACATATCATTACAGGCCTGTTGCACTGGTGATAAAATAGCCTAGATAGCTCTCTTAGCACTGGCAGCAATGGCGTAGATCTTGAAGCCTCAATACATATCAGCACAGACCTGGTGCACGGGTGATATACTAGCCTACATATGTCTTCGTCTACCCGTCCAGACAGGGTGCCTGAAGCTCATTGCAAGAGCACCAAAAATGCCAATCAGCAGGCATCAATAGCTAGCTCTTTAACAGCACTGGGACAATGGGGAAATGGTGACATGCAAATGATAACAGAATTGTCAAGAAACGTATTGGCACAGATAACATTTCCGGGAACGTTGTCGTTCAGACCCATTCAAAGTGCTCACGCAAATGTGCCGGACACGTCATATGCGTCACGTCAACACAGCGGATCACTAAGGAGTGGGGTAAAAGTAATGTACTTAAAGAAAACCATTGTGAACAAGGAATGCATGGGCTTGGAGGCCCAGTTAAACAGCAATTGGGCCATTCCTGCGAGGATTACAGAGCCACCGTCCGATTCATTTACCGAATGTTCCAATCAGTGCCGTCAACCGAGCAGTTGCGTCGGGTTGGCAAGAGGGAAGCACACGGAAACGAAACAGGAGGTGGCAATAAAAAGGGCCAAGTTTGCGTTCTCACAGACTGGCCCTTAAGCAGTTACGCAAAGTCGTAATCATCGGCTGCAGTGGCTTAATGACAATGGCACAGAACTTACTGTCTGGCAAGCAGATCATGAAAGTGCTTCTTAAAACGGTTGTCTTTCCAGCAAAGGGTTCATTTGCAGTGGAATCCAGATCTACACTGAGGAGGATGCAGGTAACAATATATTATGACATACTCAAACGCAGTTTTGCGGATAGGCTGCAGCTCCGCCGAAGTGGTCGTCTCATTTTGTAAGCGCATAGGCATAGCAGGTGCGTTGTCCGTACTATGTGACACATATGAATAGCTGCAGCAGGGTACCGCGTCACAACTATCCGAAGTGTCTGAGCGGAGGTGAAAAGCTATTTAAAAGCGCTTGCAAATGCACACATGCGTAAGTAAGCCTTTTTCAGAAATTGTTTCCACGAAACCATCCTGTTCCACGTTCTGCAGGGCCTGCCGCAAATTGGCTAGCAATAATAACGTGACATTTTACCTACATGACACGGGCGAACGCAACCTGCGGCGTACATTACGGACGTCGTCTCTTGTGACGTGTTTCCCGAATGCATTCTCGATGTACTGCTTTATGTCGCACGTAGGGATGTTGTATCGAAATAAGTCAGCAGCTTGATTGCATTCCTCCTCAGTAAGTCGCCGGTTTAGAGGGTGCCTATCGAAAAGAAACCGGTTGCATGGATGGTTGTGAGAGCTGGAACGTTAGCACCTTTAGCTTACGGCCATCCAGAGCAACATTGACACGAGCACTGCAATCGGTGTCTCGAGAACTAAATTGGACGGTTAACAACCTTATAAACCATATACTAGACTCGCCGAATTCCTTTGCTCCTTGTTTTCCGGCGCTTACAGCGCAGGCATTTATAAACGATGCGATCATACCTCACAGCAAACAAAACTGACGTTGTTCCGATGCATAAATGACGTAAACAGGGAATAGAATTCATCAAAGCTATGAAACGAATGTCCAACAAAGGTGCCCCTAAAGTCAGCCTCCATGGTGGCAATGCGAAATAACAGCCAAATACGACCTTTTACATTAGACCTCACTTAAATTAGCGACTAAACTCATGTGCATAGATATCAACCGTTTTTGGGAAAATACCAAACATAGTCGTATTTTAAGCTGTAAAATTGGTGCAACTTATTTTTTTATGGCCCACATTTCTTGCAGTTCTATGGTTGCCACTACGTGACACCCAGTATGGCCCGCCAAAAAGCTGAGCCACGGCGGTACTCACAGGAAGAAAAATGGCGGCAATTTTGTTACTAGCTATTACTCAAGTTCAAATTCAAGTAGGACCGGAACAGTAGGATAAATCCCCGTGAATGTTCTTTCCAGGTCAGGTCAGGTCAGGTCAGATGGACAATAGAGGCTTCCGCCTAACGAGCGTCCAGTTCTTGTGCCGGTAAGTGAATCGGCCCCCAGCACTTCGACGTTGGATTGTTTCTTGCTTCTGCAATGGAATGATGCAAGAACAAGAGCAGTCTCTGCACTTTCATATGCCAGCATCAAGATACACTACATATACCAGTACAACTACAATAGCTCTGGAAAAAGGGTGGACCAACAATTGTCTAAGCCCCTTTTGAAGGCTGCTACGGTCTCAGACTCCACTAAATCAGAAGGAAGTTTATTCCAGTAGTTAACTACTCGGTTCGTAAAAAACTTTGCCCTGATGTCCAAACGAGCTCTGTGATGTTTGAGCTTCAGGCGATGCCCGCGCAGATGGTCTGACGTAGCCAACTCAAACAGATGGGTGGAACTAATACCACTAAGTCCCTTAATGATCTTAAACGTCTCTATCAAATCCCCTCTCAACCTACGCCGCTCCAAGGAAAATAATCCTAAGCTACTTAGACGATCTTCGTAAGACTTCCCTCGTTGACCTTCAATCATCCTGGTCGCAAGTTTCTGAATCTTTTCTATACATATGATGTCACTCCGGAGGTACGGTGACCAGGCCTGAACACAATACTCCAGATGTGGCCTGACCACTGCTTTATATAAGGGCAAGAATACTTCTGCTTTAGTGTTACTCAGCGCCCTCCTAAGACGAAATAACTCGTGTCGTGCTTTATTGGCAGCATGGCGACACTGTGCCGAAGGCTTAAAATTGTTCGCTACGATGACACCTAGATCACGGGCTTCGTCAGTACATCGCAATGATAGAGATCCCACAGAAGACTGAACTGCAATTCCGCTACCACTACTAGTCAATAGTTGACATTTGTTGACATTTAGAGGTAGGTCCCATTGGCTTGACCAATTCGCCACAGTGATGATGTCCTTAGCCAATGTCGATCGGTTTCCCCTACTGACTAGCTTCAAGTCATCTGCGAAGATGTAGCAGGGATCCTCAAGAAGAGGAGCCAGGTCATTTATAAACATAAGAAACAGCAATGGACCCAGAACCGAACCTTGGGGGACACCACTGTAGGCATGGCCAACACTAGAACTCGCTTCCCCAACCCTGACTCTGAATGTCCTTCCACGTAAGAATTCAGAGAGCCATAGTAATAGTTGAGGATGCAATCCAAACCATGTCAGCTTCTCAATTAAAAATCGATGATTCACGGAGTCAAAGGCTTTACTGAAGTCCAAATAGCACACCTCTACCGATATCCCACTATCAAGACAACGGGTAATCTCGTCTAAAAAGCACAGTAAATTGGTAAGACAAGACTTCTTTTTGAGAAAGCCATGCTGTTCCGCTCGAATTAGATTGTGCTCAGTCAAGTGCTCACAGATCCTGTTCCTTATAAGCTTTTCCAAGCATTTCAGCATGATGCTGGTCAAACTAACAGGTCTATAGTTAAGAGGCACCGACTTAGAACCCCCTTTGTGGATGGCAACAATAGTCGCCTCCTTCCAATCACGTGGCAGCTTGCCTTCTTGAAGAGACTGGTTGAATAACTCCGCTACGGGATACTGAAGGACATCAGCCAGCGGCTTAACTATGGCGGGATGTACGCTATCAGGACCGGCTGATTTATAAGGGTTCAAACTAGCCAGCACTGTGAAGACCTCTGGCACACTGAGAATAATTTCCCGCATTGTGTAGCTAGTTGAGCAGTGCGGCTGTGATGGCAAGGCTGACCCACTATCCTTCCGATGCAGGCTTTGGTAGACACGTAGCAGCACTTCTACTTTATCGACGTCGTCTACAGCCTGGGTACCGTCCTCCATGGTTAGACAGCCGACGACCTCTCTTAAAGAAGCCTTTGACTGAACATAACTGTAATAACACTTGGGATTAGTTTTCGCGAATTTGGCCAACCTAAGCTCATATGAGTACTTCGCTTGCCGCTGTAACTTAATAGCCATGTTTCGACACCTTTTGTACTGCAGCCAGCGTCGAAAGCCCCGAGTTTCTTGATATTCTCTCCACTCAGCATTGCGCCTCTTTATCGCTCTCTCAATTTTTCTTCTCCACCATCGGGGTTTCCCAAGATGTCTCCTGGGGCGAAGAGGAGCAAATTCATTCAGCAACTGTACAAGTCCACTTTTAAGTAGAAGCCACCTCTGTTCCAAAGTGGCCTTGTCCTGCTCAGGAACCCAAGTGATCTGAAGGGCTCGATCCCGCAGCTTCGTAAAATCAATACGATTTAAATCTCTTCCCATTCGACGGTTCTCTGCAAGCCTCGGTGTGTCCAGAGAAAAGGTCAAAACACAATGATCACTCTTACCTATGGGTGGCTCCACGCATAGGTCAATCAAGTGACCATGTCTGGCGATCACGATATCAAGGGTTGAAGGGGTACTCCCAGTACGACTCCTAGTCGGGACATTGACGTACTGCTCGAACGCATTTACATGCATCCAATCTACTAGTTCCTTCTCTAAAGTACCCACTCTGTTTTCGGCATGCTGCCAATCAGCATGCGGAAGGTTTAGGTCACCGACGATCAGAAAATTAGGTGCGGCCATTGCCGCCTGTCTTAGTAACGTACCAAGATCCCTGTCCTCTTCTCGCGTGGAGGATGGGCTACGATAAACACATACTATGATCTCCAATCTACCCCATGCTTTTAGATAGCAGGATACCACCTGAACATTAGCAGAACTCATGGTAAATGGAGCCTCCCAGTGTTTATATTGGCACTTTATAAGCAAGAGTACCCCTCCACCAGTCTGATACCCGGGCCTGTCAGCCCTGTAGCACGCAAAGTCTATAAGCAGATCACCAATAAGGTCATCTGGAGAGAGCCAGGACTCCGACACAGCGGCCACATCAACATGCTCACAACGCGTCACTAATTCCCCCCATTTGTTACGCACACTACAACAATTGGCGTACCACACGCTTAGTCTTTCCGAACGCGGTTGTTTCCCCTCGGACGCAGAGCCCGAGGGGATAACCCGTTTTTTGGTACCATTTCATTTCGATCAGCTGCCTGAGTCGATAAATCAACGCTGGGCTGCTGTAACGCATTACGGGATAATCCCTTTCCTGGCTTCGCCCGCCTGGGCTTGCTGGATAAACTCCCGATGGGTTTCCTCCCATTTACCTGAGTCGACCTGACAGCACTGCACTTCGGATTTTCTGTACGGCCCAATTTAGGTGTGGCAAGTTTTTCATTTATCCTATCATTTTGTGAAAAGGGCATACCACCCATGGACTTTGGTGCCACTACTATCGAGCATGAGGCTTCCATTGTTCTTGAACGCACCGGCTGAAGTCCCATTGCCACACCTTCACTACCCTCTTCCGCCATAGAGGTGTGATTCTCATTTTCATCAAGAGCAAGTTTCTCCACAACCAAATGTAGGCCAGGAGTTATCTCGCTGGCATCTTGTGAAGGGGGTTGTCCAGACAAGCTGTCTGCCCTTGCCACAGAAGAGCAAACGCTAGAGGTTTGCTTAGGTGTCTGCATAACGTGAGGCTCACTATCATGAATTCCAACGTGTGAGACCGCAGATTCGTTATCCAAGCTGGTATTAGTGCCTTCTAACCGGCTCAGCCGAGAGGCTTTAGCCTTCGAAGTCAGTGTGTCCGGTGCTATTTGATACCGACCATTTGTCTGACTTGCAACCAACCCAGCCCTGTTAAGTAGAAGGTCCCGGTGTATAGGGTTCCGAAACTCAACCAGGATAGGCCTTGCATAACCTTGGTGGCGGAGCATACTTGTTTCTCTCCAGCTGCCAACACGATGTACTCTTTTGATACCAACGTATAACGGTATTCCGGCTATACGAAGGATATCTTGCACTCGCCTTCTGTCTAGGTCCCGTCGAGTTTTAGTTTCTCGTATGACTGGCTCCTCCCTATTGTAGATAAGAACGTTTCGTTGTCTACCCATAGCAAGTTCTGCACTTCGCAAGTAACATTCCAATGAAGACTGCAACTCTTCAACTTTTGAACGCAATGTCTCTATTAGCAAGCTCTGGTCACGAATCAACTTCTCGGCACTGTCTAGTCTATGCACACAGCTTCTACTAGCAGACTCATGCACAGCTGAGACATGAGTAACTGGATCAAAAGTCCGATCATGTATCAAGCGAGAACCAATGTCTGCTAAGCACACGCAGTGGAAGCAAATCCACTTTAATTGGGAATGTCGGGCATAAAGATCAATAGAGTCCTGGTCTAATCTAGAGCAGTTGTTATGGTACCAGAACAAGCATCTGTCGCACTGAATTCCCTCTTTGACCTCAACGCCACAAGTGTGCTCACCACATTTATAGCCAGCCACCGATGTCATTACAAATAGCACGTAACAGCCACGTATAGAATAACAAAATATAGGTAGTTTGGTGGGGTTAACTGACCTAATTAATACAGGTATGACGGCTTAAGAGTAAGTAGTCACAACAAGTTAATACAATAGAGAATACAACAATAGTGAATAAAACAATAAACACAGCGAATTAACAAGACCAAAAAGAACACAAAGAGAAGCAATACTGGAACGAACTCACGCGGTTAACGAAGATCCAAGATATCTTGGATCAATATTTGATGGAGCAGAGTAAAAATTTCCCACTCAGTCACTCTAGATCACGCTTCCAAGCCAAATTTGAAAGTAGAAATTTCAAGCAAGAGCTTTTTCAAAATTTCAGAGTACCGACGAGTTCGCGGGTGGCTGGCCACTAGTGGCAAGGCAAACAGTATGAATTGAAGATGGCGATGCTATCCGATTGGCTGCATGGAGGTGATTAGAATTGCGTGGAGATGTGTACTTTCTAGTCAGCTTAACCTGAAAATGTGTGTTTTAATGCACCGATATGATGATTACCATTGGTAACCGTTAGCACAAAAATGAAAGATGTCAATAAATGTGAAGGTCGATGAGTTACAATCTGGTAGGTAAAAATCACGCAATATCATTCTTCCTTCTTTGGAAAACGAAGCAATAAGGTGATATATATCTGGTAGCTGTGAGTAGCTTATTGACAGTCAAAATGATTGTCCATTCATTGAAGCATACCTGTGAGATCCATTTCGCATGGAGAAGGTTCTGATCGTATTCTGGAAAGCTCTGTGGTCGTATTATGATACCTAAAAGGGTTGTAGAAGTTATCAGGTTACAGTGAAATGTTAAGTAATGAAAGTAATACACCAGCTGTCTAGACATGGATAGAGATATCGGTTCACGACGAAGTGAAAAAGCTTTCACGGGCCTCTCTTCTGCTCTCTACTACTCAGTGAACTCAAGGATTAATGGCACATTTAGTTAGAAAATTAACCGTCGCCGTGAGCAGAATACATCGAGCTATCTGTAAATGTAAATGTAATTGAGGCTGTACGGGAGGTAAGTAAATGGATCGACGACCCGCTCAAGAAGGAACACTTACGGGATTCATCCTATCGTTCCCGTCCCAGTTGAACTTGAACTTGAGGTAGTTGCTAATGAAATAGATATACAATGTGGGAGAAGTAGGTTTGGTAAACAACTTTCATTAAAGGATGCTAATCTATGCAACACAGTACCACAGTACTAATGTAGTGGTCGAAAAATACTAGGAAGGTTGCAACCCCTTAGTAAAAGGCAAAAAGTTGGAAAGCGTCACCTCACAGTCTAATCACGGTCGAGTTCGAGTCGTAGGTTGCGCTGTACCTGTAGCACACGACGAGCACAATGGAAATAGACGTTCGATAATAATTCCGAATATACTATCCGATTTGCAAGCAGACTGGACGGCACCGTACGCACGCAGAAGCAGCACAGCCAGAAATCAGCACGACGGTACGGGGCGCGAAGAAGTGTATTCTAATTATTAATTCAAACAAACTGTACAAAAGATGTCGTGATAAAATTGATGACAAGAAAGACAAAATGTGAAAGAATAATAACCACTAAACTAAGCACTGGTATCGAATGAATTGCTAGGATACAGATATCCCCTACGACTTCAACCGTAATTAAAGACGAGCCATGCTGATATTTAGCTTACATTTATTGCTAACCGCCTGGTAGGTTCCGTAGGTTTTGTTTGATGAAGCCGTCTGGTAAATTCGGCAGCACTTAGAGCGCTTCGTGAGCAGGTTTTTACCGGTACGGTCTATCCAAGGAGGATGCGTCCGTGTGCTCCTTATATTATTGTCAGCAGCGTAGCTGACTTCATGTAGAGTAACGTCACGGGGTATTAAATGGACACCTATTGCCAGCCTCAGTAAGAATATACTCATTATGCCAAAATAACTAAACTGAGTAGAGGAAGTGCACACCGCAGTCCATAGGGCTCCACTAGTTTTGCAAAGCAGACCTATGCCCACGTGTTCAGTGTAATGATAACAATGCAAGTCCACAGTCACTTCAAGCATGTGATGAAGGAATGAACATGTTGGCATGTGAGATGTTTATGGGTCACGGAGCATCACAAGCCTAGTGGAGGGCATGTGGGATGTGATGAGCCAGTTGTCAGGATGTAAACGGGAATTCGGAAGCTTGTTAGCACTAGGGCTTCACAAGGTAAATAGGTTTCTTAGCGCTATAAGCAAGAATGTAATTCTCGGAGCCTCTATACATATCAGCACAGACCTGTTGCACTGGCGATACACTAGGCTAGATAGGTCTCTTAGCACTAGCAGCAATGGCGTAGGTCTCGGCGATTCTATACACATCAGCACAGACCAGTTGCACTGGTGCACCAGTAGCCTACGTAGGTCTCGTAGCAGTATCACCAAGAAGGTAGGTATCGGAGCCTCTATACATATCATCACACACCTGAGGCACTGGTGATATACGTGCCTACATAGGTCTCTTAGCACTAGCATCAATGGCGTAGGTCTCGGAGCCTCTATACATATAATCACAGACCTGATGCACTGGTTGTATACTAGCCTACATGGGCCTCTTAGCACTAGCATCAATGGCGTAGGTCTCGGAGCCTCTATACATATAATCACAGACCTGATGCACTGGTTGTATACTAGGTTACATAGGTCTCTTAGCACTTGCATCAATGGCGCAGGTCTCGGAGCCTCTATACATATAATCACAGACCTGATGCGCTGGTTGTATACTAGGCTACATAGGTCTCTTAGCACTTGCATAAATGGCGTAGGTCTCGGAGCCTCTATACATATAATCACAGACCTGATGCACTGGTTGTATACTAGCCTACATAGGTCTCTTAGCACTAGCATCAATGGCGTGGGTCTCGGAGCCTCTATACATATCGTCACAGACCAGTTGCACTGGTGCAACAGTAGCCTACGTAGGTCTCGTAGCACTATCACCAAGCAGGTAGGTCTCGGAGCCTCTATACATATCGTCACAGACCTGATGCCCTGGTGCTACAGTAGCCTACATATGCCTTCGTTTACCTGTCCAGACAGAGGGCCAAAAGCTCATTGCAAAAGCACCATCAGGAGGCATCCATAGCTAGCTCTTTAACAGTACTGGGACGATGCGGCTATGGTTAAATGCAAATGATAACGGAATTGTCAAGAAAGGTATGGGCACAGATAACATTTCCGGGAGCGTTGTCGTTCAGACCCATTCAAAGTGCTCACGCAAATGTGCCGGACACGTCATATGCGTCACGTCAACATAGCGGATCACTAAGGAGTGGGGTAAAAGTAATGTACCTAAAGGAAAGCATAGTGAACACGGAATGCATGGGCATGGAGTCCCAGTTAAACAACAATTAGGCCATTCCTGCGAGGATTGTATAGCCACCGTCCGATTCATTTACCGAATGTTCCAATCAATGCCGTCAACCGAGCAGTTGCGTCGGGTTGGCAAGAGGGAAACACAGGGCAACGAAACAGGAGGTGGCAATAAAAAGGGCCAAGTTTGAGTTCGCACAGGCTGGTCTTCACGCAGTTAGGCAATGTCGTAATCATCGGCTGCAGTGGCTTAATGACAATGGCACAGAACTTACTGTCTGGCAAGCAGATCATGAAAGTGCTTCTTAAAACGGTTGTCTTTCCAGCAAAGGGTTCATTTGCAGTGGAATCCAGATCTACACTGAGGATGCAGGTAACAAAATATTATGACATACTCAAACGCAGGTTTGCAGATAGGCTGCAGCTCCGCCGAGGTGTTCGTCTCATTTGGTAAGCGTATAGGCATAGCGGGTGCGTTGTCCGTACCATGTGACACATATGAATAGCTGCAGCAGGGTACTGCGTCACAACTGTCCGAAGTGTCTGAGCGGAGGTGAAAAGCTATATCAATGCGCTTGCCTTCGTACGCCAGAGAAGTAGATGGGGTAAATGATGTGGTTATATTCGGAGATGGTGTACGGCTCATAGCTGAAACTAAATTACTTGATTCCAACTCACGTATGTTATTACTATGTGACGGCTTTTTGGGAAGTGGAACCGCTGCTGTGTCACTGGAGCAAACTTTGCAACCGTCGGTTTTGTTCTCCACCAAGCATTTACGGTGGTACAGTTGCCCGTTGTGCACGCAATGAACGCCCGTACCTGCAACCGGTTCACCACAAGCGAAGCAAAATGTAGTCAACTTACTGGCTTTGTGCCCCCACGGTTGCTTAGGCGATGGTTGGCAGTGTGGCTTATCACTTACGACGGGCGCACCTGGTGCTACGTCTATGAGCTCATCAGTTTGTTGAATGAGGCTATCGATAAACCCGGATACTGCACCGGGGGTTCACGTCTTCCAGGCACTTAAGCCGAGCAAGCAGTTTTGCTACGTTGGAATTCGGCTGCCTTGAGGTGGCTACCTTCAAAGTCCGAAGCAACATGGAATCCTCCGGCATGTTGTAATTCGCTAACCATCGACTACGGATAGGGATGCTTTCTAAAAAGGGAATGAAACATAATCGTTGCTTTACCCGCCGGATGTTGATTCTCCTTATATAACATCAATATATGGACGCACGGTACCCACATGTGCCCGTAAAATGCGCAAGTGCATGTGCCATTTGTGCAGACGATGTCATATCTATGGTTGTGGGAGAGCTAGAACGTCAGCACATGTAGCCTACAGCCATCCCGAGCAACATTGACACGAGCACTGCAATCGGTGTCTCTGGAACTAAATTTGACGGTTAACAACATCATAAACCACATACTAGACTCGCCGTATTCCTTTGCTCCTTGTTTTCCGGCGCTTACAGCGCACGCGTTTATAAACGATGCGATCATACCTCACGCTATGATACTTGCTTCTTTTGCTGCTACAGCAAACAAAATTGACGTTGTTCCGATGCATAAATGAGGTAAAAAGCGAATAGAATTCATCAATGCTATGAAACGAATGCCCAATAAAGGTGCTCCTGAAGTCAGCCTCCATGGTTGCAATCCGAAATAACAGCTAAATACGACCTTTTTCATTTGACCTCACTTAAAGTAGCCACTAACGTCATGTGCAGAAATATTAGCCGCTTTTTGGAAAATACCAGACATAGTCGTATTTTATGCCATAAAATTGAGGCCACTTATTTTTTCATTGCCCATATTTCTTGCAGTTCTATGGTTGCCACTACGTGGTACCTTGCGGGTGCGAACCGAACTTGCTGCGGTGTATGTGCTTGGGTACAATTTTGGTGTATGTGCTTGGGTACGCGTCGTGGTGACGCGTCGTTGATCCAGGGTATTGTTCGTCCGCGATAACTAGAATCCAGAAGCGTCAGATCAATCAGAATCAGAATCAATTTATTAGGAGAATAAGCTAGGAATCTATGTGATCTCCATCATAAGTAAAGCAAAGATGACCCATGCCGAATATGGGTCTGTGTGAATGCACATCAATAGTCGTTTAGTAATAAGCAAACAAAATACCGATATATAAGCACAAAGAAAGCACTACGTGTCTTGGTCTTTTAGGGTTGCTAGTGTAGCCGTGACATAACCACGCGACGAAAGGAGGTCAAACATGGCGTCTGCATCGAAACACAAGTCTGAAAAATGTTTGTCAATGCTTCGTTTGAAACACTGCACTGAATCAGAAAGAACAACGGAACTGGGCAAGCAGTTCCAGAAATGTATCACACGTCGCGCGAAACGATGAATATGAGTGACATTGTCCATATGTGGAACTTCCAGCTTGTAAGAATGCCCTCGGGTGATAGGTGCATCCACAATACAGAACATATATCTCAGGTGAGGAAAATGTCTCAGGTGAAGGATTCTAAACGTTGTAATGAGGTCAATTCGTAATCTCCTTGTACTAGTGTATGGAGACGTAACTTGTGGTACCTCTGGTGATAAGATAAGCCTCGGAGTTTTGGGATCAGGCGGGTGACTAGGTGCTGGACTTTTTCTAGTTTTCTCATCTCACTTTTTGTACTTGGATAATAGGCCGGTGCCCCGTATTCTAAAAGCTGGCGCACCATGGAGACGTTAAGCCTGACAGCAATTTCCTCCGACCAAACGTGGAAGGTCTGCTTTAATGACCAAAACATGCGAAGGCTGAACTGTAGACCTTGTGCGTATTTTCTGTCGAGTTTAAGTCCCATCGGGATAGTACTCCTAGACCTCTAACCGTCGCAGCCGAGCACAGTAGACGTCCACCTACACTGTAAGTTCTGTCCATACAGCACTTGCCAATGCGGAGCAATTCGGACTTTACGACATTCAGTGGAAGGCAGTTTGTTGATGCCCATGAAGAGATTGTATCGAGATCACTTTGCAGTATATCCTCATCGACGGGGATCGATATTTCCCTCCAAACTTTCAAAGCATCTGCGAACAGCGCGGAAGTAGATGTCAAACGTCCTGGTAAGTCGTTGATATGAAACAGAAAAAGCGTTGGGCCAAGTACTGTGCCTTGTGGCACACCACTAGAGGCAGTACACCATTTCGTCCGGTAGTCATTGACCTGGACGCACCACTGCCGCTTGTCCAGAAAAGGCTGAATCCATTTCAGCAATTTTCCACCCACGCCAGAACTGTGGTGACTCACTCTATCAAATGCTTTGCTAAAGTCAATCAGCAAGGCATCAACGCTCCTACCGTCATTAACTGCTTCAATCCAACTGTGTCGGGAAGTCAGAAGATTCGTGGTACAAGACCGTCCTCTTAGGAAACCATGTTGAACTTATGTAAGCAAACCGTGTGCTTCTGTGAACTCAAGCAGCGCCTTCTTGACCACGTTCTCCAGCAATTTGGCAAGCACTGGTGTCAGGCAAATCCGTCTATAATTCTCTACTCTGCTTCTGTTTCCTCCTTTCGGGAAGGGCCGTACGATCGCTTGCTTCCATTCACGTGGGACGTTCCCATGTGTCAAAGAGGCCTCGAACAATTCCGTCACTGCAGGTGCGATAACAGGTGTCAGCCTTTTGAGAAGTAGTGGATGCAAGCCGTCAGGTCCTGACGGTTTGCAGCAGTCTAGATTAGCAAGCAGTCCCTTTACTTGGTCCTCTGAACAGGACACTGTATCCAGTTTGGCATCGACTTGGGTACACTGAAATGCTGGAGAAGCTGAGTCGAACACTGCCTCGAAATGTGAAGCAAGTGCGATAGCTCGGTCCTTGTCGGCGGTCAACAGTGCACCAAGGGGATTTTCCAAAGCAGGTAACTCGTCAGTTGGCTTAAGCTTGCGCTTGATGTATGCAAAAACCTTTTTGGGTGCCTCCTTCGCACTTGCTGATAAGCGTGTTTCATAAGCCGCACGCTTCTGTAGTTTCACTGAATTGCAACAGTTTCTTTGTGTTTTGTAAGCTGTGTGCTCTTCGGCGCTATGAGTTTGTTTGAACCTCTTCCACAATTTTGCACGTCGCCTCGACATGACAACATATTCGCTATCCATCCAAGGCGGCCTCTTCCAACATTTTATTGGTGTTAAAGGAGCAAATTGGTCTAGTAACTGAACAAGGTTTTGCTTCAGCACCTCCCAACACAATTCAACACCGTCATTCAAAATTAATGACCAGTTCATGTGTTTCGCACTACTCATCAACCGATCCCAGTTTGCTTTCCAAATGTTACAACGGGGTATTCGTAATGATACAACAGATGGCAGACGTAAGACGGCTGAAGTCGTGGCGTGATCACTGGGCCCAATGGGTCCAAATACTTTAGCGGATTCGACATGTTGCTCATCGTTCGTGAAAAGGAGATCAAGACAGCTTTCAGGTTGCCCCGTAAGCTGCCTTGTTGGTTGCAGGATATGTTGCACAGCGTGCATCTCCGCCATTGTATCGACAAAAGCGCATTCGAGATTGCTACTGCCAGCTAGAGCTTTATAATGCGGCCAATCAACGTGTGGAAAGTTAAAATCAACAAGCAACAGAAAATTTCGGCAGTTCAAGCGCTGCTGCACTACGTCGATCCAATCACGGGAAGTGTTTGTAGGACTCCGATAAATGGCTCCCAATCTCTGTTCATTCGGCCCAACAGTAACTCTGCACCAAAGTTGTTCGCATAGGCCGTCGGCACTATAAGGTGTAGATATGAGTCCTCCTCTCATGCTGGACTTTATAAATAACAATACACCGCCATGAGCACCCTTGGGTCGTTCGCACCGAAATGTCGCGTATCCATCGATGTGAATTTCAGGATCAGTAATATTACCGTGGAGCCATGTTTCAGTCAGACAAAATAAATCTGGACAATGCTGCTCCACCCAGAGATGTACCTCATCAAATTTATTGGTGAGGCTGCGAACGTTCGTAGACGCCACAGTGAGACCGGCAACTAGCTTGGGGCGCTCGCCACCAGCAACACCGGCTTGTTTATCAGCTGGCGCTTCTGCACTACTCGAAAATTTGCGATTTGTATGTTGTTCTCGTCTTGTTGAGTTCGCCGTTTGAGTTCAATGGCAGCAGTTTGAAGGCGATTACGTTCTTCCAAAGTGAGGTCGGCACGCACGTGGATTATCAGGCCGTTTAGACGCCAAAGTCGGGACAGAAGACGCGCTGGGGTGACGTCATTTTCAAAAACAATTCGCAACGGACGAGGCGTGTTTGCCGTTCGTTATCCCACGCGTAAAACTCGTTTTATGTGAATACCTAGCTCATTGGGGTCCAGGAGTTTATCAACCAAATTTTGTAAGAACGCAACATCATGCTCATAACGAATTCGCGGGTCGGAACTCTCTAACTCCGGGGCATGAAAGATCATCAGACAATGGTTACGAGGATGGGTCAGACTAGTTTCGGAAAATACGGACGGCCGCGTAACGGTGCTTGGAGTCAAAACTTGAGGTCTCTTTCCGGCAACAATCCACGGTGACTCGCTCCTGGTTCCATGATGGCGACTGTAGCAGGAGGTGTTCATCAGAGATCCGTAGCTTTTGCTCCGGTTTACCAGTTGATAAAATCCCGCTGCATGGAGGAACTGTGGGCAACGTATTCAGGTTGTCGGGGGACAGGTTCGACACAGATCTTCTACTTGGTTGGTCGTATTCTTTGGATGGTCGCCAGCGGATACCGCGCTGCACTTCCTGGCTCTTCTAGCAGTAGGAAGGGATGAGCATTTCGCAGGATTCTGAAGCGGTGGTCGTCTTGCCAGTGCAGTTGCATCAATGCAATACCGACAGACCCACAACAGGCCTTCGTGTTCAGCCTAGATCTTGAAAAGCGAATCCGTAAGTTGCGAACAACGCTTGTGACCACAGGCCCAGGATTTACAAGCGATACACTGAATGCCCTGAGAAACCAGTTTTGAGCAGTGTAAACAGGGTGAATCGGGCATGACGAAATCCGAAGCTTCAGTAACAAGCATCAGAGGAAATTTGACTATTGTCAAATTTCTTTTAAAGTGTTTATCCAAACACTCTTTTCCACAATAGTTCAGCTAAAAATCTTGATCAGTATGACACGCCAAAAATCGCGTTACTGCGTAGTACTCACAGGATCAGCGCGCGCGAATCACTCCACGGTCAGATCAGCTCAGATGGGGACTGGAACGATAGGAGAAGCCCGTGAGTGTTCCATCTTGAGTGGATCGTTGAGCCAGGAATTGATGAAGTGCTCAGTTCTTGATGGATCTAAAACGGAACACCCGTATCGCACCCTGGCCAACCAGTTAATGCCCACGTTTTCTGCCCTAACAGTCGCTGCTGTGGTAGTCACGTGAAGTAAGCAAAGGATAAGAAGAGAAATCGAAGGTACGGAATAAGGAAGTGCACTTGAAATAAGAATATAATACCAATGCGTGAAGAAAAGTAGAGAAAAGAAAATCGAAGTACGAAGATGCGAGTTACTCAGGAAAATGGAAAGACTTCGTGTCGCCACCCAAGAGCGTCAAGTTGCCGCTCAAACCCCTTAACCGTAGATTCCCTGATAACACCTTCCGGAAGCATGTTCCAGCGGTCGATAACTCGGCGTGACAGCCGGATTTCTGCCCTAATCCGATCGAACCGCGGTTTGTCCAGCTTCAACGACTGACCGCGCAGAACAAACAATTTAGCGGGACTAAATAGCCAAGATAATCTGGACCAACCTTCTCAGTCAAGCTACGGTAGGTTAGGATTTGTTCTCCTCTAAGACTTCGGTAGTGCACTGAATGCATTCCCAAACTAAGTAGACGCTCGGGGTACGTCGGTCCCCGTAATCCTTCGACTAACCAAGTACCCACTCGTAAAACCCTCTTTAGCTCCATTTTGTCCCTGACGAGACAGGGCGGGCCAGCCTGGACGCAGTATTCCAGATGAGGCCGAAGGAAAGCCGAGAACAGCCTCGTAAAGATGCCGCCCGTCAAGACTCCGAAAGAACGTCGTATTAACCACAACGTGCGGAAACTCTGCTTGCGGGCTTCTTCCAGTTGTCACCGGAGTGCAAAGCCGAAGAGTGTACGACGCCTAAATCAACCTGGCTAGATACACGGGGGAGTTCGACCCCACCGACCAAGTACTTCGCAGGAGGACAATCTCCTCCAATTCGAAGAACGGAGCACTATGCCTGATTTATGGGCAAAAACTATAAAGTAGACCAGTCCCAAAGCTTATCCAATGCTCGGTGAATAGCTTCGGAACCCCCAGAGACATCAACAATGTTCCACAGCTTCAAGTCATTAGCAAATAGCAGCGATGGTACCTCAAGTTCCGCGGGTAGGTCATTCACATAGATAGAGAACAATAGCGATCCAAGGACCAATTAATACCCACGCGACCTGCACTGGCAGTCCCCGCTGCACCGGTCACATGAAATAAGAAATAAAAGTACGAAAGTAATAAGAGAGTTGAGTAATAGACTTAATAATTCAATAAGACGAGTAAGCTAGGACGTGAAGCGGAATGTTAAGAATTGAAGGCCAAGAGCGTCGAGTCGGTGTTCGAACTCTTTCACTGTTGGTGCCAATACCAAGTTCTCGGGCACTGCATTCCAGCAATCCACCACTCGGCGTGATAAGCGAAAGTCCGCCTGGACTCCATCCAAACGAGGTTTGAGTAGTTTCAGTGAGTGACCTCGGAGCGATGGAAGCCGAGCCGGTTGGAAAAGCCCGGTAACTATACGATATGTCAAAACTAGGTCGCCTCGATGTTGACCATAGGGCATGGAGAACATTCCCAGCGCAAGTAGTCTTTTTGGGTAAGAATGGTTCCGCCGTCCATGGACAAGTTTGGTTCCAACTCTCAACACTTCCTCCACTGACATCCTGTCTCCGACTAAGCGAAGCGGACAAGCCTGGTTGCAGTATTCCAAGTGTGGCCTGACAAAGGCTGAGAATAACTTAACAAACATAGTGCCCGTGATGGTCCCGAATGCTCTGCGGATCATCCACAACATGCTGAAACCCTTGCAGGTAGCTGTCCTCCAGTTCTCACTGGATTTAAGTTCTGAAAACAACGTGACCCCTGGGTTTACAAATTGGGTAACATGGTGTAGTTAATTACCGCCAAGCAAATAACGCGTTTAGGGGCTATTTGGCCCTATTCGTACAATGGAACACTTTGCACACTTTTTGGGAAACTGCCACAGAAGTGGAAGCGTTGGCAACAAGAGAGCAACCGCGAGACTTAGGAGCTAAGTCTTAAGGTATACCAATAAAAAATTAGCCTTGTAGGTGCATTAGAGTACCGTACTGAAACGGTTGCAGTATAGTAGTTTACCGTAACCATGGTAACGTGTCCCTGGACATTCCAAAGGGAGTAATTATGACCACGGACAACCCGTAACCAACCGACTGGCGGGAAACAATTTGTAGTAAGCATGCTGAGGATCAGCTGGGTTATAAAATGTTTATATAGCATGAATGGATGTAGTGTTAATATAATTAAATAACATTATGGTAACAATAAAGGAAACGATAGTGAAACAACGACAGCTAATATAAGATTATACGAAAATAAAAGTCAACGTGGTAAGATCATGATAATGAAAATCTATGGCCGTATGGATATGCAAGTTTAGTTGCAGGCCATTATCAATTGCTATGTAAAGATATATTTAGACAAATAAACAATTATGGTTAACGCAATGGAAACGCTTTACTGGATTGAAAAGAGCCAAAAATGTTATCAAGAAATTAGAAGTAACATTGTAGGAACCTTATGACGCATATAAATGACTAAATACGTAAGCAAGTTTAGATGTAAGTATTTGTCACTTTTTATTTATCGCTCCAATCAATAGCGCGCTGCGACGTAGTCGCAGCACCGTTACCCCGCAAAACCTAGTGCGCAATAAATAGTTTATGGTCATTTCATGGCATTATTCCCGGCTATCTTTCTTCCTTTGCAGTTTTATTAAATTCTGTGCATATGTGATATTGCAATTGGTTAAAGGTGTTGAAAACCAGATACGCGGAATGAACAGTGTTTTCGAATCAGTACGGCATTGAGCCTGCTTACCGGAGAATCTTCCTTGGGCGTTCTTTTGACAGTTTTGATGAGCTTAATAGTTTGTTTTCAGACTTTATGCTTCTGTTTTACGTCAATTTCGTATGCTACAGCGGCAGAGAGTGTGACGTGTCGTGGGTAAAGTACGACAGGGTAATTTATCGATGTGTCCGCTGCACACGTCGCAAGTCAAACAGTACAGGAGTGAGACGTGTCTAGTAGGATTTTGCTTCTATTATTCTAAATCTCTCATCTCACGTGATAATAACTGCCAAGCTCGCTTAAACCCCATTAGAACGGGACGCAAGCTGAAAGTCACAACCTTCAACCTGTCTCACAATCACCCCGTTAACCGCTTTCAATTGAGCGAAACACCTCAATCCCCGTCTGACGGACGATAAGTTTGGTCAGTCCGTGAACATTGTCCGCTACAACACCCTAACCAGCGACATCAAGCTGTTCGTCGAGGTTCGATTCGGAAAGCATATTACCAGCGACGATGTCCGCAAGGTTCGTTGTAAACTGCGACCTGGCGTTCAGTGTAAGCTAAATTTGATAGTTTTACTACCTGCAGTAAAATTGCATCAGATTCTCAAGTCTATGGAAGAAGACGGAGTTGAGCGAAATATTTCTGAGGAAGGCTTGTGCTCGGCATCAACAGATAGAACTGTTCCGCCCATTCTCGCATATCGTTTGTGTAGACGCTACTCATGGTACTAACCGTTCGAAGTAAGAATTGATAGTGGCCTTACTTATTGCTTGCAGCTTCAAACTATATCAGTTGTTAATAACTGAAGGGATGAGTTACGGCCGGCTAATATTTTATGCGTTTCTGCGCCGGGAAGATTACCCATCTGTGCTTACGTTGTTCGATGCGGTTGGGGATATTATGTGTCATGATATTCCCGTCAGCACAACAATGATGAACAAAATGGCTGCTCAAATACATGCAGCGCGCGGTTTTTCAATGCGACATTTTGTTGTGCTACTTCCACATCTGCCAGGCCATCATGAAGCATGTACGTGATAAATCTTTGTTACGTTATGTAGACAAACATTAACCGGTCGCGTTATGCGTTTCGTGGCATGGTAAATGCGGATACGGAGACTGAGTTTAATTTCCTTCTATATGTAATATTCTTGTTTTAGATTTCAACAAGATTCTGAACTCCTTCAACGAACAGACCCCCATTTTGTGCGCTACCATACGTTGTACTGGTTGCACATAAATGCTCGTGGAAGAAACACGCCCAAGCTGGATTTATGCATTCTGGCAAAACAACAAACAACCGAGTTGAGAATGCCAACTTGTGATTGACGGAAGTAGCCCATGCATCGGACGGACTTGTGGCAGCCGTTCGCAAGGTCTGGGCGCATTCGGAAGTTCTCCGGAAAGCGTCCCAGATGCTTGCCGCGGTTTTCTGTGACAGGCGTCGGCTACTAGAAGGCAGCGCATACGTTCATCGCGTAGTTTGCCTCTTAACTACGTACGCATGCAACTTTGTGATGCGCCATTTAGCACAACCCATATTACAAGCAGTTTACTCGGACCTTGGAGATGGAATGGTATGTGAATAAAAATTGCTGACGCTTCCATAGTTTGAGATATCTCACCATGGAAACCGCTTCACCATCGATTGCTCCTTGGGAACATGTACCTGTCCTTTTTATGAAACCATGTGGCTTCCGTGTGTGCATGTAATGAAGCCATCCAAGCAGCATGCGTACCCGACAAGTAAGCCGTTTCTGATATGTGCAGCCATTTACAGGCCAAATACCTATTTGAATCCCCTGGCTGGCGGACTACCACCTACCCACGGAGTCCATGCCGTTGCGGACGTTGAAAGTTCGCATTACGAAACCCAGCCACGTCTAAAATTGCACATCTTATACATCGGCTGAGAAGTGCTGAAGTGGTTACTCCATCCGCATTTTCAGAACTGTATCAAGAGCTTTTGCGAAGGACTAACGAAGTAATTGGTGATTCATCAGACTTTCAACGTGCAAAGAAACAATCGCGTTGCCCAAAAATCATGGCGCCCACAGATTTGTGTTTCACATACAGCAAGCCTGTTGTAGTTGACGCAGTTCGCTGTGCACGCAGTCGGTTACTTTACCATCGAAAGTGTCTGCGTGTTTAACCAGGAGCCCGTTGTACAATTTGTGTCAACGCTTCACAAACGGCAGTGCCTAGTTGTACTACCGGTAAGAAAGCAAATTTTCCTTCGATATTTAGGTGTTGGTCGTTTACCCTCACTGGATTTCACAGTTGCCTCTACCTCATAAACCTGTCCCGCTTACGAAGGTAAGCGACAGCTTAGTATAACAATTTCCTGTGCAGGCAGACAGGATGAGATTACTGCCGATCCGAGTACAAGTCAACAAACCGTGCACCGTATTGCGCATGCACTTGGTACTAATGATTTTTTTCTTACCTTTCATCGATAGGTTGTCGAAAGGGAGCCGTCGAGTTCCCCTCAACCAGATGTATTGTGCTGAATGGGGTGCCAAATTAAGCTATTCTGTGCAATTTAAACTCCCATTTTCACTTCATTGTAGCGTCGAAATGGATGCTAGTCCAGTAAAGAAACAGCTGAGAAGGAACAGACTTGTTCAGATAAAATCTCTCATTTAATTACTCGACAGTAGGCTACATATAAATAAATAAATGATATATTCTCGGTAAAACGAGACACCTGCAAAGACGTGATCAAATACGCATACAAGTATAGCTTTTTTGGAATGTTAAAACATTTCGCTTTAATGAAAGGAATAAAGGAAAATATGTAGTCCATACGAGTGAGAATATTGTCATGTACTAGTCAGACCAAGAAACCTGATGGCGCTGTGGCGCGCAAAATTCAGTCATAACTGTTGCGTCAAGATAAAAGTTGGGGGTAATTTCGTCACGGTGTGATCCATGAGCACAGGAGCCCAAACAAGGTTTCGGAGCAATCCATGACCATTATGAAGACGGGATGATCTGTGCTCCATCAAAGCATTCTTCAAAGTGAAATCGGTTTCACAGGTTGGATGTAGAAGGCTGAGGACTGCGTCAGTGTGAAATGATTAGCACTACTATTATATTACTTAATATTATATTTTAGCCGATGAATACGACTTTGTGTAATAATACCCTGCATGGGACATGCGCGTCCAAGGCACGAATATGGTGAAGAACGCTGAACCTATTCTCGCCGCTTTCTGTTAAATACAACGCACGGTCGTCATATCGGTTTCTGCCCTCCTCTAGGATTAAAGCATTTTAAATAATTAACTGGACTAGCGGCATGTTTGCTGCCAGTGTTATAGGACCTAGTTGGGTTGTCATAGCACAAGACTCCAAGTCTCGTGCTCGTAGTATGACTTCTCCGTCAATGGCACATGTGGTGGCAACCTAATAGGACCCAGGTGGGTTGTAATAGCATACCGCTCCAAGTCTCGTGCTCTTTGTGTATAGGCTCCATCAGTGGCACATTTGGTGTCAACGTACTAGGATCCAGGTGGGTTGTAATTGCACAAGGCTCCAAGGCTCTTTAGCTTAGGATAGCGGCTCCATCAGTGGCACATTTGGTGCCAATGTAATAGGACCCAAGTGGGTTGTAATAGCATTTAACTCCGAGAATTGTGCGTGTAGTATAGAGGCTCCGACAGTCTTGCACTCGCGATAATGTTGAGTTAGCATCAGATAAAGCATACTGTTGGACTGAAAGTCATCCTAACTAAGTTTCTTTTGGACGAGGTTTGGTCATTCAAAATCATTTAGTGTTTGGATTTATGGCTACTGCATTGCACAATTACAATTAGTATGTAGTTTTCCGCTTCATGTTTATGATATTTTTACCATGAAACTTTCGTTGCTAAATTTCAGGGGACATCGGAAAATATATTGTGTGAAAAAACTGTCGACCATAAGGTGTACATTTAGACTGCTGATGGCTAAAAGCCTGGTCATTTAGGGAGGCGCGCTAAAGATCACTAGCGCTGACAGAATTACGGTTAAAAAGAAAGATATTACGCACCAAACAGCGCCGACAATAATTTAAAGCATTAGTTAACAACCTCCGTGGACATATAAAGACATTTATCTTCATCTCCTTTTGCTTCTCCGCGAGTAGCCAAAAGCACGCTTTCATGGGAGGGCTTGCTGTACGTATGTTTGAATAAATTGATTATTCGTAGGTACCATAATTCTGCATAGGTTTCCTATGATTTTACAAAATCTTCGCTGTTAAAGAAGCCACTTAATTATGTCTGCTGTCATGTATCAACTGCTTTGAAACTCACAAACCCCAAGCGTTGCTTTTTTCATTATATTCATAGTGCGTTCCACATTAAAATTCTGAGGCTAAAAATATCAGCACAATAGGAGACCAATTAAGTAGACAGGACGAGACTATCGGTGGGCGGCAGGTATTTTTAATAGATAGGCTCATAATCGGTATGCTTATCTTTTATGCCTTGTGGTGAATAATTTCTAGTTAGTTACCAATATTGCATTAGGGATACGCATGTTTAAGGCAAATGTAGCTGCATGCATCTCACACTTGGAAGTGTCTATCGATACGCAGACGCATAGTAACGCGAGTTGAATATTAGCACTTTTGCAACACAGCGTGCCCAGCTGATTGAGTGGACACCAGTTTGCGTTCATTTCAAAACCGTTTTGTTGTCCATCTCGTTTGTGTTCCATTTTACGTCTAAAAACATCCTGCCAGGGCGCCGAGAAGAGGCTTAAATATAACCAACGGACTATTAACGGACGCCCGTGCCGACAAGCTTGTCACAAGAGAAAGCATTTAGGGTATAAGTGGCGGAAATCTAATATTTTTAACGGACTTCTACGACTGCGAATAAGTTAAATACAGCATCCATGAAAACAGGAGAGTTAAATTTGACTTTTAGCGTAACAAAGCGCGCACTGCGCAATATTGGACATACCGGAGTGGATATTTTTATTTCTAATTAATTTACCAATTTTGCAGCATTACGTTACTCTCATTTACGAGCATTCGAATCAGCGGCTAGTGGTTGATAGCCTTTTAGCACACTAAAACACAGTTTAGGAGGTACACCAGCTTAGAGTGACAGAGTCTGGAAGTCAGTCGTTTCATGCCAGTCCGACCAATCAACAAATGTCACCAACTTTAAAGTACCCTGCTAGGTCTACGACTACCGGGCAGCCAATAGCTCAGCAACACCAAACAATAGCTGCTGTACCACACCACAAAGTATAATTTTGGGTTAAGTATAGGCCGTTAGTTAGGTACCTCGGTAGAGAAGAACTGAGACATCAAGGGATTGTGAACGGTGAAATGTCTTAGGTTTATAATAAACATGCCTATTTCCGTATTCTATGAATGAAAACGTACTGAAAGGTTATGGGAAATGTATATGTTAGACTTGTCTGGCATGGTGTGCTGTAATTGTACCTTGATGAAGTCTTATGAAGTCCAAGTTCAAGTGGGCTTGGAACAGTAGGACAAACTACCGTGAAAGTTCCTTCCGTGGGGCTTTGCTGGTCCAGAGTATTATTCGTCTGCCATAACTAGATTATAGTCGATCCTATCAGCTCGCACGAAGCTCACCACGATCGATCAATTAACCTCCAAGCGACCTGGATAGATAGACTTAGCCGCTCCGGTCATGTGAAATAAGAAACAGAAATACGGATGTAATAAGCGCGTAGGGTTGGCTAATTATTAATTCAATAAGACAAGTAAGCTAATGTATGAAGAGGATGGTTACAAACTGAAGATCAAGAGCGTAAAGTCCATGTTCCAAAGCTTACGGCGTCAGTAACGATACCACCTTCTCGGCAGTGTATTCCAGGCATCTCACACGCCGTGATGAATGTAAGTGCGCCTGGATTCCACCTGATCAATTGTTGTGTAGCTTCACCGAATGACTTCAGAGAGATGGAAGGTAAAACGGTTGAAAAAGCCAAAGTAACTCGGGTCCGATTTTGCTAATAAGTATGCAATAGGTCATGATCAGGTCACCTTGATGTCGACGATAACGCAGTGAGAACATGTTTAGCTCAACTAGTCTTTCTGAACAAAATGGGTTCGGTACTCAACGATTTATTTTGGTTCCAACGCTCAGCACTCACTGTACTGACATCCTGTCCCTACCTAGGCAAGGTAGGCAAGGCTGGATGAAGTATTCCAAGTGTGGCCTAACAAAGGCTGCGAATAACCCAACAAACATTTCGCTCGGTGTGGTCCCGAAGGCTCTGCGGATCATCCACAACATTCTGAAACCCCTGCAAATAGCTTTCCTTCAGTTCTGAAGAGAACGAGAAGCTAGGTCTATCCGTCGAGTAACGTGCCTTAGTTTATTTCCTCCAGGCAGTAACAAGTTTGGGGGAAGTTGGCCCTAATTATAAAATGGTACACGGCCTTATTTGTAGGCAACCGCTACAGAGCAGTTCAGTTACAAATTCTATCAAAAGCCCGTTGCAAATCCTGGGTCAATCAAGTTAGGACACTGTATGCCACGAGTTTAGTTCAGTTGCAAACATGCTAGACGGTACCCCCAGCAGTTCGGGCAGCACATTGAAATACGGAAAAAAATGGGCCAAGCACAAAAACTTGAGGAACCACACTGAGGACCGACTGACGGAAAGACGGACTAGACCGCACACGAACACACATTTCTCTCCCTTCCAGAAATGTGGTGCTTCATTGTAGTGCTCAACCTTACCTTCCATTTGACCGAGGCTTTAAGGAGAAGCAAGATATGACACAGCGTAGAACGCCTTGGAAAAGTCAATAAATAGTACATCTGCTGCATGACACCGATCCAACGCACCCGCCCAAGGTCAGCGTGCAACTAACAAATTAGGGATGCAGGAGTGACCCTTGTAAAAGCCGTATTGTAGTTGACTGAGCGGGCCGACCTCCCGCATGCGTGATTTTCAAGCGAATCCCTCAACAACTTTTCTAATACCATGACCAGTAAGCTTGCCAAACTTACCGGTCTATAATTGGTAGAGATGCTTAGCACCTTTAAAGCTCGGGCAGACGATAGCATCCATGTAGTCCTTGGGAAAGGAGCAGCTGTGCAGCAATAAAAGAAACGAACGTATCACTGGGCCTCATAGCTCGCTTCCGAGTTCGTACATAGCTTTGGGTGAATACTGTTCATCCCAGTGGATTTAGTCGCATTTAGTCCCTGAGGAAAAGGGCGAAATAGGGATTACGAAATGGCGACGTCAGTTGAGCCGTGTTGTTGTGGAACTGTCATTGATTAGTTAACATGCGGCACCTGCTCATTTCGAAAATACACCTCGACCTACTGAGCACTGAGTAAACAGTCATTTTCGTGAGCACTGCTTGCTGTGGCGCCGTCGCTGCCTAAGAACACTGAGATAGAGGAGCCAAAGGTACTAGGCCGTTTGAGTTAGGCAAAGCATTGATTGAGGTTTGCGGTGGCTGTGTTAACTAGCCACAGCTCATAGCTTGTAAATAACTCTCGCAAGCAGTTCGCGCTTCACGATAGCGCCTCAAGTTACATATTGCGATAACTGTCCGGTAGATCCGCCGGCATCTCGCCTGTCTATTCGTTAGTTGGTGTGCGAATGAATCCAACCATAGTGGCTTTGCTTCGACAATATTTTACTGAAAAGCAGGAGGTAGTGTTTAGATATATTATGCAGGAAAGAATTATACGTACCCCAAGCCGTCTGCATGTCATCAACTGGCAAGCTGATGCGTGCGAAAGTTACCGCAATGGATCTAATAGACTGAAAGTCTGCGTGCCAGGTGGTCGGAGTTCGAAACCTGCGTGTATCGTAGTGGCTGATGCGAGCACAATTAAATGGCTTACACACATTTCACTGGCACTTAACGAGAGACCATACGTAAGGTCACTCCAGAAGTCAACTAACTTGGCGAAACCTAGGTACAACAGAGAAGGAGCATGACCCTACATGTACCTGGTGGGGCGAAAGAAAAATCGGTGTAAGGGTACTTTCAGGGATAAGTCGACAAGCACGACAGCTCAGCCCTTTGTCGCTGCACATAAGCCATGTCATGCCAAGTTTTCTCAGCGACGTGAAATTTCCCATTAGCAATCGTCTGTTCGCAGCGTGAGTGCGGATGAGGTCAATGAAACTCCTAAAAACACTATCAGGGCTCCTATCCAGCAGCAAAATTTTAACTTGCGTTGACTCAATACAGACTTCAACTACAAGAGCTTCAACAGTGGTATCAGCCGTGAAAAGTATGTGCTTTTGATATGTTTAAACCACATCTGATATAGCGGGCGACGCCACCTCCGCTGCGATCTTATGGGCGGTCGGATCTGAGTATTGTTGTAGCCCGGAACGTGTTATTCATTGTCCATGAAGTAACAAAAAATACGTTTCAGTAAACACAACTACATCGGGATGGACGTTGTCCTTTATGGCCCCAACGTTATACAACTTGTTTCGAAGGCTAAGCGAAATAATGCGTACTATGTGAAAACGTCTGCTATAGTGAGCCCAGTGTATTGTACCACCAGGTTGTGTTTTGGTATGACAGAAATAGACTGTTGGCTTAGTACACAAAAACCCACCAAACATACAACTTTGTTGACAGCTGCTCTACGCATATTAAGGGTGTTGCTGGCTTCCTAAAGCATTTTCCTCTACGCTGTGGGTAGTTCTGGCTGTATACCCAACCTGGAACCCAACGGTATAAAGGCGAGGTTCAAAAGAGCTTGGCGCTCCTCCTGTGTACACAGGACCACACGCAATAGACGGGGCCTACATTTAGTGCTGTCACCCGATATGTTCCCAAGCCTAGTAAGTGGTCTAATCTTAACCCCCGTAAGCACGGGTAGTAGTTTAAAAACGCATATTTTGAACAAGTGTAAGTCGTTAAGCAAGCGATTTTTCGGAAGAGCCGCAGATAACGCTGCTGTCTGCAAATACACCACTAAAATGAGGAGTGGTTACGGCAGGCGTCACGGTGGCAGCAGCCTGCATAGCGACCGAGTTCATATTCTCCCTACTAGGAACCACAAGTGCACATGATAAGGTTTCTGTCGACAAGGTGGATGTGTTTTCTGCCACGTTTACCGGGAACGGCTTATCGACAGGGCCCACTGCTACACCGTTTAGTTTGGGTTGGGTTGTACTGATGGAGTTCTTTTTCTTACGCGGTTTTAACTCTGCAGATACACTAGCCTGTAAAGATTCCCTACTCACAACTGGGTATCATATAACGTCAGGCTTTTCACCAACTTCAGACGCCGCCTCAAGAAATGGTGAATTATTCCAAGCCGTACGATTTATGCTATGGTCTGAACGCAGGATTGTTTCGTGGACACCTGCATCTTCAAGGCTTACGACGATTTTTATCAATTTTTCTATAAGGTACCAAAAAATATAGAAGGATGCCCACCCCATCCACCAATGTATCGACTTCGTCATTTGCGACAAGCCGCTATGCTTTGTGCTTAACCCAATTACGGTAAGTATAAAGTGAATGGTAGCTGTCATATAAATGGATATACATCTGTCTAGCTAACCCAGTGCACGCCTCATGGAACCAACGGCGGCAGAGATCACAGTGCATGCCATCCGAAGAATCAGTACCTGGTACTGAGCAACACACTTTGCCCCAAGCAGCTGACCAATCGGTTAATGGGTCCGCGGTCGACTTGGAACCGCATATCTGCCATCACGAAAAAGGAAAATTTTATCAGACAGTAGGAGCGTAAACTGTGGTACGGTAAGCTATAACGTAGTCAACGTGAGCGATAATTAGATAAAACCCGGCGTAATTCGTTTTCACAGATTTGGACTCACCACAACAACAACATAATGCCCACCCAACAGAACCAGATGCAGTCTTAGTATACCGCCCGATGCACCTCGTCAACTGGACTACCTTTGCTGTGCTCGTCCGATCAAAAATTGGGATGAATTCTTTATGTCTGATTCTGTGGATCGCTCGGCCGAGCTGTTTTATGAGGAAATACTGCACTGTCTCGACTCTCTAGCTCCCGTGTCGCATTTAATAAGGCATTCTTCTAAAAGTGTGACCCAAACCAAAATGCATAACAGAATGCGTCAGCTTAGACGATCCTATTACAAAACCTTCAATTTTGCTGACATCATGAGAGCGAACGAGATGGCACACCAGTTTTCTGCCAGAGCTAAGCAGCAGCAAACCAAGCAAGAAATAGCCGCACTAAATAGTGCGAACAAAGCTAAGAGTCTCAGTTGGCTGCTGCGCTCTCGAACCCCTAACTATGGACGAAAGATTTCTACTCTAAAGATCAGTCCCAACGGAACGTCTAAGGACCCAAGAATTTTATGTGAAGCCTTCAGCTCACATTTTAAAGAATCGCAGTGTTTAGAAATAAGCTCAACCTTTCAGGCCTTGAAGGTACCCGGTAGCCAGTCCCTGTCCTTTGTACAGTTTGACATAAGTAGTGTCCGTTCCACGATCTCAACTACCAAGCCATCCTGGGACCCTGGTCCAGACGGAATCCCGCCCAGTCTACTTAAGAACGGTGGTGAAGATATCCCCATGCTTGTTTTGAAAATCTTTACGTTTTCAATGCAAAAAGGTCAATGCCCGGCCGCATGGAAACATTCTATCGTAGTGCCAAGGCATAAGGGCGGAAGCCTACAGGAAGTTGGTAACTATCGCCCTATTAACCACACTTCTATTATCTCGCGCGTGATCGAGAAGTTGATTAAAACAGCCCTCATGACTCATCTTTACGCAGGCGAGCACATAAATAAATCACAGCACGGGTTTCTAAGTGCTCGGTCTTGTGCAACCTGTCAGCTGGACTTTCTTAACTTGGTCACCGAGGCCATTGACTCTAATCAAGCAGTTGTCATTCTTTACCTTGATATGCAAAAGGCGTTTGACAGGGTACCACACATGCGCCTGATGCATAAGCTAAAGGCTTATGGAGTAGACGGTCCTCTATTAGACTGGCTGGGTTCCTATTTAATAGGACGTACGCAGTCTGTTAAGGTTGAACAAAATATATCCACCCCGACCGCCGTCCCCAGTGGCGTGGTGCAAGGGAGTGTCCTAGGCCCTACCCTATTTTTGATTTATATCAATGACCTCTGCAAGATTTTGCAACACGGTCGCTCCTTTATCTTTGCTGACGATGTGAAAGTTGTCTACGACTTTCCCCGTGGTAATGAATTTTCCGCACTTAATAGTATCCGTAAGGATCTTAAAGAACTTGAAAAGTGGTGCGAACACTGGCAAATGACCTTCTCCGCTCAAAAATCTAACGTCATGACCCACAGATTCTCTATACCTGCTGGGTCCCTAACAATAAACGGCATCACTATCAACCAGAATATCATAACAACAGATCTGGGCTTGCGCTACTCTATGAGCCTCAACTTTGCAGAGCAAGTGCATTATCAAGTCGCAAGGGTAAGAGGATTATCGTTCCACATACGCCGTTGCATCGAAACCGCCGATGCAAGGCTAGACCTGTATAAGAGTCACGTCAGAGCACATCTAGAATATTACTCTTTTATATGCAGCAATCTACGTAAGTCGGACCGTGTTCTGCTTGAGAAAGCCCAGCGACGCTTTACGAAGATGTTGACTCCACCGCAGCAAGCGCTGAATTACCGACAAAGGTGTGAACTCCTTAAAATTCAATAGTCGGTGTGACATTAGAGTACCAGTTAACAATTGCCATCTGGATGAACACCGCCGGCACTATCTTCGGAACTTAAAAATGGAGAGAAATAAATCGAAATTCATCAAAGAGCTGCACAATAGTGTGCATCTACACATGAGGCATAACAATACCTCAAGTATAAGCAAGCTCAACCACCAGAAGTAGAGTTGTTAAAGCCCAACCAATGTAGACCAAAACGGATTTCACGCCCAAATGCAATTAGCTAAATTTTACTAAATTTTCCCATGCTTATTTCTTTATTATTAGTGACAGGCTCCTATAGCTCACTGATGTTAGAGACAGAGCCTCATGAATATAGAAAATCGGCTCTAAGGGATAAATCTTGTGATGTTTAGCTAAGTAATGTGTGTATTTTGCAGGCCGAAATCTGTCAACGGATCTGAAAGATCCCCTGAGTTACTCAGGTAGACCTTGCTCATGCGGCCTTGTTGTAAGCTTTAGAAAAGCTTAGAGGCTTAAAAATTCTAAACTCTATTTTACTGGTTGTTTATGTGGCTCAGTATCCCCTGAAAATGGTATGCTGTGGCCATCTAACGGTGAGTTATTTACAAGCTCCCCTGCATTCCCTTGTAGATATAACATTCCTTGCTCGATTTCTAGCGTTTTCGCGCAAGATCATCCCTTATTTGCATATATTTTTCATGGATGCCTGCAAAGTTAACTTTTCGGTCACCTGCGCAGTCCGTAGTTGTCGCAGGGTATTACGGGCTATTGAGAGCATTTCTGGATAGCTATGCCTATGTAGAACATACACCGTTTCCCTACTTTTTATATTTTCTTTTCTTTTTCCTGCTATCTGCCTGCAAAGCAGAAAGCCATTTTTAAGGAAAAATAAAAATGGCCTTATTCGTAGACCATAGTCTAATTGCAAAAGCTCACAAACTACTACACGCATTGTGTTGCTTTTACGTTCAACGTATTCAAGCGCTAAAGTTGGTCCAGACCAGAGTAATTTTGTGCCAATTTAAGCGGTATTCTAACTGCAGAAAGGCTTTTTCTTTAATCTGAGAATAACTCAGGTTGAAATTTTGCGCCGGAGAGCAATATCAGCGTAATAAAAGTTAGGCTATATTTTTTTGTTAATTGGTATTTTTATACTGAAGCACGCAGATTTATTTTCTCTCTTTACAAATTACTCATTTTGTCTGCATTTATCGAAATTGTTTTTAACTTTTCGTATGCCTTTTAATCACTTCATTCATTTCTTCCATGTGCGCAACAACAATTGGGGCAACTGAGTGGCCAATTAATGTGCGATCAATTTAAAGTGAACTTGTGGCGAATTAGATTCTGTTCCAAGGAGAAAAGGCAAACTACACCTCCGCGAAGTTTTCACAATAAAAAACAAGGAGCTCAATATCGCCCGAAGGAACCAGAAAATGTCAAGGTGGGCGCCTGCGACCCAGTAGCTGTATACTAAACAGTGCCAATGCATTTGCAATTGATAACGATGAACATATACTTATATTTCGCCAACTTCCATGCAAGAGCATCGGATAAATGTAAGCATTGATCTGAACCCTTTAGGGTGCAGCCTCTAGCAGGTCTAGAAATATACCTATTTATTTATTTATTTATTAGCAAAGAAGACAATATCAGAGTTATCTGTAGAATAACCCCTTAATGCAGGTCCCCGTTTTAGCTGTGCCAGACTACAAGAACCGGGAATTGACCAGCTCCGCGCGATCGGAAAATTACCTGATTTGTACTCGATTAACGAGGTAGCGGCGAAACACGGAATCGTATGTGGTGTAGACTTCAAACCTATGCAAAGCACTAATACAATGGAAAAAACACAAACAGTAAGCAAAAGTTTCAAGCTGTTCAAAAGATGGTATGTTGGGCACCTCTAAGCCCGTTTGAATCACAAGTAACTAAAAAAATCAAACTTTCTGTTTAGGGCCACTCAACATAGTTTCCACAAAATGCTTCCGAGAATGATCCGGCGGTAAAGCCCCGCAACCACGCCGTGAAAAGAAGACCATCACTAGAGTTTCCGAGTATGTTTGCACCTCCAAGTCCTTTCCGATCACAAGAAAACTGGCAAATGCCAACTTCGTTGTGCTAAGTAACTACTGTTCTCAAAACAAGGATATCGGTAAAGCAAATCACCTACAGTGAAAAAGACAAGCACGCCGTGAAAATGGGGAGAAAACAACCTTTGCTGTAACAGATAATTCACTGGAACCGAGACCTTTAACGTATGGAGGAACCGGCAAAGGAGAAATACTCTCAGTCAGGTTTACCTCACATATAAAATATCCTGATTCGCCTATGCGTCGGACGACCGTAATTCGCGAGGTAGGCCGAAGTGTACGTTTACGTAGAGTCCGATCGTGAATAGAACAGGCAGCGACGCGCACAATCACAACAATCCAGCGACAACCAAGGTAGAACCACGGAAGACGAGCTCGAAACCAAGTGTATGTATATATAGTTAATTAAAACAAAGCTGTACAACAACTGCAGCGAAATAGGTAAACGTGAAGATGAAAATAAGCAAATTGTTTACAATCGCTGCAGTACTCCCCCTAGAGCGTGCACTAAGGAAACGCTCGACAAAGTGCCTACGGAACGTACTGAGCAAGCTTAGGTGGAAGGAAAACAACACGACCAGAACGTGTGTGTGTGGAGCTGCGTGTAGTCGGAGGGCACAGAGGACTCGGTGTACTGGCGTCAGTGTGTTGTTGGGTAGGGGGTAATGAGTCAGGGGCGGGTGTATGCTGAGGGGAGGAAACGGGATCAGTACTATCGACTGTAGGTTCAACGTAAGCTGGTTTGAGTCGGTCGATGCTCACGGATTCTTTTGATCCATTCTTATTCAACACGAAATACTTGGGTTTCCGTGATAAGACCTGATACGGGCCTTCATAGGGCGGGGTTAAAGGTCTTCGGACGGCGTCGACGCGGATGAAAACAAACGGACACTTGTGCAAATCGGGGTGGACTTGCTGTTTACGTAGGTTAGGCCGCGTAGACGTTGGTCGAATGGATCGAAAATGCTGTTTGAGGCGTTCAGCGTACGACGAGAGGTCTAGTTCGCCGGTGGTGCGAGAGTCCAGTACCATCTCACCAGGTAGTCTGAGGGTCGTCCCGAACACGAGTTCTGCCGGGCAGCACCCAATGTCCTCTTTGATTGTGTTGCGAATACCAAAAAGGATCGCAGGTAGCCGCTCAGACCAGCGTGAGTCGGATGAACTAGCCATGATGGCAGCTTTTAATTGTTGATGGAAGCGCTCGACGAGGCCATTAGCAGCGGGGTGGTAAGCGGTTGTTCTTAGGTGAGTACAGCCTAATAAACGAGTGAGATCACGGAACGGTGTGGAACTGAACTGAGTCCCTCTGTCGGTAGTGAAGGTTGATGGAACACCCAAAAGAGAAAGCCAAGATTCGACAAAAGCAAGGGAAACAGATTCGGTAGATGTGTCACGTAAAGGAACAGCTTGTGGCCAACGGGTAAAACGGTCAACACATGTTAGAAGATGGGTGAAACCGTTAGAAGGAGGTAAAGAGCCAACAATATCTATGTGAACGTATCTAAAACGTGCATCAGGAAGTGAAAATGTACCTGGAGTAGTGACGGTATGACGGTGAACTTTACTGCTTTGGCACCTAAGACAATTGTTAGCCCAATGTCTAATGTCTGAACGCATATTGTGCCAGAGGAAGCGGTCGGTAATGAGCTTTGCGGTGGAGCGGATACTTGGGTGTGAAAGACCATGAAAATGATCAAAAATGGTTCGACGAAATGATCATGGAACAAAGGGTCTAGGCTCACCGGTTGAGAGGTCACAGTAAACTCTTATGTCAGAGTTAAGTACGGGCAGTTGTGTGAGCTTCAATGAAGGGTTTGAACGAAATTGGACAAGCTCAGGATCATCGTTTTGAGCGGCCGCTATTCTCTCCAAGTCGATGGGTGTTGACGACAACTGATTCATATGAGCGCGGGACAATGCATCGGCAACAGCGTTGTTAGAACCATCGATATAACGAACATCAACACAACACTGCGAAAGATAGTCCAGATGACGCGTTTCTCGGGGTGAGTAACAGTCCGACGCAGAACGGAAAGCGTACACCAGTGGCTTGTGGTCTGTCAAGAGTATGAAACGACGTCCTTCTAAAAGGTGACGGAAAGGTTTCACAGCCAAGTACATGGCGAGCAGTTCACGACTAAAGGTGCTGTACCTGACCTGAGCAGGTTGTAGCTTCCGTGAGAAAAACGACAGCGGTTGAAATTCGTTATCAACTAACTGTTGCAGATCTCCGTTTTGGCGCTGTGTGGTTATGGCAGATGATGGAGCGGCAACAGTGATATTGCAGGAAGAAATGTTGCTCATCGTTGGTCGCTCAGACACAACGAGGAAGAATGATACATGGGAAGGGTCCAAAAGCGAGTAGCGTGTGACGTAAGTGTTTGCAGTTGTAACATGTGAGCAAAGCATCAACAGGACCAAAAGTGCCTCGCTTCATCAGAAGCCGTGGTACTACCCGGTTACCTAGACCGAAGTACGTGGTTGTCCTAGGGGGCCGCCATCTCATGGCTTTGGCCCAATAGCCTGCCCGCAAGACAGCGGGGCAAATTCAGTGAATTGCATCCATTGGGAGCTATGACGGAGTACTTGGTTCAAAAGCTTTTGGTTTGGTCAAGTGCCAAACAGGGCACAGGACTACCCGCCATGACGGCAACTAGCATCTGGAATACACTGCTCCACTGGAGTAAAGCAAGGGCCGATGACTTTATTTAGTGGCAAGTCACAACTGCCATGTCGAAGTGTGGTTCAACAGACTATGTGAATTTTATAGGGGTACGCTTGCTAAGCGAAATCCCACCACGTCCTGGAACACTGCCGTCCCACCATGCGCTGGAAAGGGAAAAACAGGACTCACTCAGCTGCCACCACAAGGAGATGGTTCAGTAAGCCAGTCAAGGAGAATATTCCCCTTTAGATGAAGCTTGTGAAACTTCGCATAGTTTCAAAAAAAGGTTGCGTTGTAGTTTCTCTATGCCGGGATAAGCTTCCTTGGCAGCAGCCATGACGGTTAGGTCGATGTTGGTGCCAGGCGATAAGCCACTCTGATAAAAGTGGGAAAGCACATCCGTGAGACGATTGAGGGCAACTGAGACATGTCGTATTCTGTCGTGAACTGTGAAAACTAGCTTAAGCGTCTAGTTCCCAGGGAGAGTAACTGTTTGTCGCGCAACTAATTGCCTAGCTCAGTGCCTTGTGGACAGTGAAGACTGTAAAATGTTGACCCTTAAAATGGTGACAAAAATGTCTGCTAGTTAATTAGATAGTGAGTAGCACCCTACCGATAGTGCTGTAACCCGACTCGGCAGGTTGTAAACGTTTCGAGAAACAACCTGAAGATATTTATTGAGGGTCGATGAGTTAAATAAATATAAATAAATATTGTATTCTTGAATATGCGCAGCACTTCCATGAAAGCCTTATCAGGTGGATGCAACTGCACAGACATTTTATGACAATGGCTGGCTAGCCGAACAACCTCCTCGTGGTGCCAGCTGGGTGGTTCGGGTTTAACCGGTTCCAGCAAATAGTTCGGCGGCAGTGTTCCAGGACGTGGTGGGTTTTCGCCTGGCAAGCGTTCTCCCTATAAAAAGCCACAAATGTCTGTTTAACACCACTGCAACGTGGCGGATGTGACTCGCCACAAAATAAAGTCACTGGCCCGTAGCTATCCGGAAGTGCTATCCAACCCACAGACATCAATCGCTTTTGCTTACATTCCGGAGGATAACAAACAGTCAAAAATTCTCCAGCATATTCAAAGACACAAGCTACATTCATACAAAATTACATACGTATATACACTCATACACGCTGGATATCCGGAAAGTGCTATCCAACTCGCAGACATCAATCGCTTATGCTCACCTTCCTGAGGATAACAGACAGTCAAAAATGCTCCGAAATATTCAAAGACACAAGCTACATTCATACAAAATTACATACGTATTTACACTCATACATTTACATACACTGTTGTGCCAACATGTACTTTTTGTACATTTTTGATGACAATATGTTAGCTAAGCATGATCATGCCTGTACAGGTGTGCCTCGCCTTGTCGAGAATGAAAGTTTATTTATTTATTTATTTATTGACCAGCGACAGTAGAAAATTGTTCATGCGTTCATGCTTGGAACAGTACAATCGTGGTAATGTAAAATAATATTACGTAAGTCTTGACCTCGGGGCCCGTTGCTAAGAAAAAACGGTCTGTCATATATTGCAATAGTACCACAGCTATTATTAGATTAAGAATCCTGAATGATAAATTAGAAATTAATTGAAGTGAAAAACCGAGTGAGGTGTGACAATATACTGAATTCGTGCGTACGTAACGCAAAGCTAAACGGTGATAACTTAGAAAGTATACGAACGACAGTATATGCGTGAACACACAGAAAGAAGAGACGAGAGTATATGCGGATGTAGCAGTTCCAGTGTAACGGACGTACCTAAATTGGTGACGCTGGTTGACTTGCCGGTGTGAACTATGGGCTGTGACTTTATTCGTTGGCGTGGCACATTCGCCACGTTGCAGTGTTGTTAAACGGACATGTGTGGCTTTTTATATGGAAAACGCTTGCATAGCGATAACCCACCACGTCCTAAACACCACCGCTGAACCACTGAATGGCAAGTTGTAACTGGACACGCTTCTTGTTCAGTGCTTGTTTGCCCGGTTATTCGCAGTCCACTGGCATCCCATTTTCCCCTTGACTGATGCGGTAGGTGAGGGCCAATTTTCTTCCTGTATCTTGTTCGGGGCTGAATAAATGACTGGGCATGATTGCTAGGTCAGGAATTGAATATAATTTGCACGTGAGGTGTTGAGCGCCTGAAGAACCACGAAAAGTCTCCAACGAATATCTAGTGGAATATGTTAACGTGTATTTGAAGCCATGAAGAATGAGAAATCAAATCGGAGGTCCCTGGGGTTAGTTGTAAACTGGGTTGGAAATGCAGTTATCCACGGCTGAATGCACGGGCGAAACAGTGTAAAAACTTTGGTTGAGTGGCAGGCAAAATAAGGTATCCAGCAGCAAAAATGGGAGAACCCAATTGTACTGGCCTTACATCGGCAGGAGAATATGCTTTCCGAGGACAACAGGAGAGCCCCAAGTAGGAGGTACGTGAAAACGAAGTTATTTAGCGAACGAAACCTAATTGTTAAGATTTGGGATAATTTTATCCATTGAAGACAATGAATCAGTTGCCCAGTCGGTAAGTTGTAACAGCGGCGGATAACCTGCCACTGATTTTCAGGTAGGGGAAATTTGTGCCCCATGTTGTAGTATTGTCGCAGTTATGGACGATTCCTTGGGTGCTCAACGCTGTATTCGTGACAGTCTAAGAAAAATGGCAAAGAAAAAAGACAGCCGCACAGACAGACGAAAGAACTGCAACCGGGCGCAGTCGATCAATTACAACCATGACTGAACAATTGTGCTCCTAATTCATGTAAGTCGTATTTACTTGTCTCCTATACACATGTATCATACGTGACGAGATACAATGAGAAGCGAGCAGATCACGGATCAGAACTGATTGAAAAGTTGTTCCAACTTAAGAATGAAGATGGAGCAAGGAGTGTTTGAGGTTTCTTAAGCGCATATGCCCATCTGTTGCACACCCGATAAAGGAGGCGGAAATGTGCAGATTATATAAAAAGTATTTCACAATCCTAAGTTGGTAGGGGTGTAAGAAGTCAAGTAGGACAAACACATATAAGTTAACGTCAAATGAAGATGGAACGCAACAAAATGTGGGGAAGGGAAGAAAAGGATCGGTAGAATAGGTTCGATTGAGAAGTTGAAAGGCCAATGACGCTCTTCAGCTAATGATACCTCTTTGTTAATAAATAAGAGGCTGGAATATGCTTAGCCATGTAATTAAGGTAAGAGTTGCAGAGCGTTGCACCGGTGTAGGCAAGTAGTATACCAAGCAAAGCCCTAAGGATGATTGGCACAGAGTATTGGGACTGCAGCGCGTAATCGTTAACGTTTTGGATGTCTGAAAGTAAGCAGAAAGCTGGAGACTTGTCAGACGAGGCCAGGTTATATGCAAAACTGCACCGACGGCACTCAGATATATCACTTATCAAGAAAAGTGACGCCGATTGATCTAGGTGGGTGAGAAGCGCTTCATTGGAGGTAGCGTCTTTGAGCGTCTTAAAGACAGTCTTGCCTCATGTGGAAAACGAATAGACCGTTGGTTACCGCGGTGCGAGTTCGTCGTTGGTTAAACAATGCTCGCGCAGTTAGGAATAAAGTGCCGATAAAACTTGACCAGGCAAAGGGATCTGCGTACCTGTTTGAAGGGGCAAGGAGCATGATAGTCCTTCAGTGCTGTGATTTTGTCCAGTATAGCACCAATACCAGAGGTAAATAATCGATGGCTAAACTGATAGGTGGGGCTTAAGCCAAGCTCACATTTATCGGGGTTGACGGTAAACTCAGGTTGCTTCAACGTCGAAAAAGAGCTCGTCGTGATGAAGATGTTCATCGTCAGGACAGCACGCGATGGGTCTGGCGTCCGGATAAGGATAAACACTTTTGCGTCCTCATGTTACCTCAAGAATAACATGCCTAAAACGTTGAGCAGCTTTGCTAAGGCCGGAAATCATTCTGCGGTTTTCAAATAGGCCGTACGAGTGATGACTGCTGTTTTAGCAATGTCGTCTGACTCCACAGCTGTCTGCTATTGGGAGCGAACTAGGGGGACTTTGCTAAAGATAAACTTATCATCAAGAGGCGAGATTGAGTCGTGCAGAGGAGGAATTGGGTATTTATCCGGTATGGTAACTTTGTTAACTGCCCTGTAACCACCACAGAGATGGAAGCCACTAGATTCCTTCGGCGCTATGTGCTAGTTGTTATGTCCATGGCCGTTTGGAAGAGCGGATTAGTCACAGTTCGAGCATTTGCTGGAATGCCACCTTAGCAGCTTTGGGTTTATCCTAAGTTAGTCTTTAAAGGCAGGACGAAAGAGACAGACACTTAGTGCAAGTGTTTTGCATGACGTTTGGCGTCACGGGAGGTACGTCTTTCGGAGCGCGAAAGAGTTTAGAACTCTTGTTAAAATTATCTAAAAACGGCTGCGTGGCTTGAGTTAGGACATGAATAAGAGCGACAGCAGCCACGTTGGCGCTAGTCCTGATATCGCTGGGCTGGGGCTGCGAGTCGATAAGCTTCCTCCTTTTAGCGTTGACAATAAGGTCGAAACGTTGAAAGAAGTCTATACTTCTGATAAAGAAAGGCACAGCTGCTGATATGACAAGTCAGCGAAAGTTTCGCCGAAAACATAGCTGTTCACCGAAAGTTGCGATTAGTGATTTATTTGCGAACCGTGGACTGTTCGGTCAGGGTAAGAGGACCTCATATGAGCCACGAAGGATAAAGCTTAATACGGCTTCGGTGTCGGATGTTATAGCCTTAACGCAGATGACACGACTTTGGTATTGGCCGCCAGCGCCCGTCGGGCTTTAAGGGCTGGTCCAGGCGTTGCCCTACTTCTGAGCGAAGTTGCGAGACTTGTCACAAGTACAAGCTGCACTACATGAGCTTTGATGGCATTGATAGCAAGCCCACCTGTTGCATTAGTTAAATGGTTTGGAAGCCGAATTAGCTCAGCTAGGACGAAGAAGTTTAGTAGGAAGCTGTTGAAACTGCCGACTCGGTGTCGAAACTTGTGCTTGCAGGTCATCAATAGCTGCTCGTAAAACCATGCTAAGGTTGCTCCGGGAGGCAACGGTATTGAGCATATTGACGTCGGTTTGTGGCTGTGAGCGTTCAGTGACTCAATCTGCCAACCCTGCTATTTCAAAACGAAACCGTGCTCAAGATATTTAGCATTGCTTGCGTGTTATCCGATAGCCGCTGCAGCTATAGTTTGCGAAGTAAAATCACTGTTATGTTTGATGTACCAAGCAGCTGTTGCATCTCTCGTAGAACGGCTACGGGCAGTTATTCGCCCATCTGCAGTTTCCTGAGGGTCTGCTGCAGGCGAAGCTCTCAGGGTGCATGATACGCTGCTTCGTGACCTCCTTGAACGACTCAGAGCGGCTTAAGTCTGAGAAATGATAAAGTCTCGACTAGCAATAATACGTCCTTTTGGAAATAGACCATGCGCTCGTTATAGTTGCGTAGTCGTAAGTGATTCTATGGAAACAAAACTTCCCTAATGTGAACGAATCGCAAAAGAGGACTCGGGTCTCAAAATAACAGGAAAATGAAGCTACAACACTAAAGTGAGACGCTTCCTTATGTTCTAAAGCCCCCATTGTCTAAAAGTGGACGCAAAACTGCGCTACTATAGGTAAAAATAAAACGAAAAATATGGGAAAATGGAACGAAAGGAGCTCACTAGAAGTGTTTAAAACACCCGGCGCTGAGTTTTGCCCGGAGTCTGGGATATTTTTTGGTGAGTAGCCAACAGCGAAGGCCCGGAGGGCGATTCGAGAGGGCAGGTCGGTTTGCGGGTAAATTTTATTGGAACAGTAGCTATTCCCTGTTACTTAGCTACAACAAGCGATCCCGTGGACGACGAGCTAGGGGAAAATTGAATGCAGCGTGCAAAGAGTAGTCGCGCATTTCAATCGAAATGTGCGCGAAGCCCTAATGGCAATGGCTCAGGCGAGCACATAAACTCAGCAATCAGTTCAGCAAGTGACGCCAAGCTTCTAGGGGTGCAATGAAATAGTTTTACTTAAAAGCTTACAAGGCAAACCGGGGAGTTTCCAGACTGCTACCGAAACAGGTACCACGACAAGTAGAAGTTGTCTGACTTAAGACATAAGCTGTTTCAGGTTAAGGTCAAGTTCAGTCATCCAAAAAATAGATGGTTCCTGTGAATGTTCCTTTGTTGCACATCGTTGGATCAGGGTTTGGTAGGTCTGCTTGAGTTGATCAAAACCCAAGAGAGAGACCGCATCACACCCTGTTCAACTAAATACTGCCCACATTTTCCTGCATAGCAATCCCTGTCGGGCCGCTCTATGTGAAGTAAGGGTGTGTGGGGTAAGCTAAAAACAAGTGGAAGAAGGTCAGTTAACTAAGAAGAAATTTTAAAAGACAAAAAGAAAAAAATTATAAAAATATCGCAGGGAAATTTGAAGATACAAGTCGTTTAGGAAAAAAGGGATGGTTTGGTACTGTCACCCAAGGTCATCTATCTGACGCCCGGAATGTTCAGCCGTACACTCTGTAACGACGTGCTCCAGAAGCGAGTTTAAACCTTTATTAACCCGGTGCGGCAAGCGTGTTTCCGTCCATCCCCGGTCAGAACACATTTTGGGCAGCTTCAACGGCTCCCCCAGGAGACTATACAGCACGGCGGGACTAAACAGTTAGCACAAAGCTGGATCGACCTTGCAAGGTAGGCCACGGTAACTGAGGTTCAAGTCTCCCCAACTTTTCCGGGAGTGTTTTATATACACGCACAGGCTACGTAGAGGTCCGGGATACGTTTGACCCTGACATCTCTGCAGTAAAATTGCGCCCACCCGCATAACAGTCTAGAGTTCCATTTCGTACCTTATAACCTAGGTGGACAAGCTTGGATACAGCCTAACAGGTGTGGTCACAAAAGCTGCGAACCACTTCACAAAGATACCAACCGTCAGGAAATGAAAATAGTGGCGAATAAAGCACATCATGAGGAACCCTATTCAAGTAGACTTCCTCCAATGGTCTTCAGAGTAAAGCAAAGAGAGGTAGACGATACGTAGACCAACCTGCTGAGCGACAACTTGGAGTTCACTTCCACCAACTACATAGCACTTGGGGTATTATTACCTCCAATGCTGGGGACAGAATATGCTAAGTGATTTACAGACACCGACCATAAGGTTGACCAATCTTACAGCCTAACCAAGGCAAGCTGAATTGTCCCAGAGCCCCTGGAATATCCAAAATATGCTAAAGCTTCAGTTCATCAGCAAATAAAAGCGACGGTAGTACAAGCTTCTGTGGTTAATCGGGGACATAAATTGCCAAAAGCAATGGCCCTAGAACCGAGTCTTGTGAAAGCCACTAGGCACAGCCTGTGTAAGCAAAAGGCTACATCTCACAAATACACTGCTCTCTCCACTCTAGGAAAGCAGACACTCATTTAAGGGCGCTTCCAGATATCCCACACCGTCTAAACTTTAATGAGGGTTGCTGATGTGGGAGAATATCAAAGGCTTTCGAGAAGTTACAAAAAGCGTTGATAGGGTGACTGTTGTGTACTGCTTCAGCCCAGCTTACAGGCATAGAAGTAACGTTGTAAGGCCCGAAAATCCTTTACGGAATCTGTGCTGTGCCGCAAAGAAAAGGTTAAAGTTAAGCTTCTGCTTCTCCATCGACCCTTTGTATAAATCTTCGAACAACTTAACTACAGCAATTGTCGAGCTGACAGGCCGGTAGTTCGCAGGCACAGCCTGCACTCGCACCTAAAGGTCAGACAGACGGTTGCTTATTCCAATGCGAAGGTAAGGCAAAGCCATCTTGCAAAATTGTGACAAACTTGTGATAGGGCCACTTCGCTCAGTGGCCAGTACATGCAGTAGCTTTGGAGGAATTGAGTTGGAGCCAGAATCTTTGGAAGCATTTGACCTTTACAATATCCTAAAGACTTGTCTCTCCGTTTTGCTGATTTCAGTTAGGCAAGAATTCTCCGGGAGTTTTGTTGCCAGCTCAACCTGAGGTAGTGGCACCACGAGAAAAACACCAGTACAATGTTCGCTAATTATCCAAGGCTTATCGTAGTCGGAATGCTCACGGGCTCAGTACGCTCCTAGTAAAGCCGGTATAGCCGAGTTTGTATCGCCAAATACCTATAAGTAAGCGAAGAACTTTGGATTTGTTACGGCTGCAGCAGCATGACTACTCACATACCAAAGATGAAGCGGCCTACGGTGTTGCTTACATTTAGTTCTAACGGCTCAATAGCTTTCGTAGGTGCGGATGGATGATGTTGCTTGGTAAGTTCGCCAGTACTTAGAGCGCTTCCTGAGAAGATAGGTACCTAATGATCTATCCAAGGAAGAGGCTTCGTGGCACGCGTCGCGTAAGGAGATGGGTAGAGGAACAACTATCTCGGTGTGGTATGCCTTATATTTATCCCAGGCTTTCTCAAAGATGGCAGCCACAGTGATCGCGTAACACAGAACAGAAGTTTTGGTCCACGTTGCGTTAAAGTTAGTTCACCAAATATCTGAACGTGCCGCAGCGGTATCTTGATGAATCTCAGTTAGAACACATAAATAAATAAATAAATAAATACTTTATTCTCGACTATGCGAGGCACGCCCATGGAGGCATGATCAGCTATGTACAACTGTACAAACATTTTATGGCAACTGTGACAGTAATAGTAGAAAATTGGTCGTATGTCCATGGTAAAATAAATAAATAGATAGTTTATTCTCAGTTTCATAGAGACGCACCAACTTTGCATGATCAAGGTTTAAAAAGGTTTGTGTATCACGATGATACTCCAAGTTCAATGGTGTATAGTAGAAACGGTGTCAAGAAGAGTTGATATGTGAATCTAGTCGACTTGCCAGTATGTAGTTGTGGGCTGTGACTTTATTCAGTGGCGAGTCACATCCGCCACGTCGCAGTGTTGTTAAACAGACAGTTGTGGCTTTTTATAGGGAGAACGCTTGCCAGGCGAAAATCCACCACGTCCTGCAACACTGCCGTAAAGCATTTTGACCATTAATGTTGAACTGGCAAAGCCGCTTGACGACTGGTTTCACCTTCGGTTTTTCGCGGGGTAATGGCTTCTAATTTCCTCTGTTAGTTGGACGGGTATTTTGCTCTGGGTCGCCATGATTTTTGGGGTCGCTGGAGGAGAGGGACGTCGCGATTTTTGTTCTTGTTGTATGTCGAGGTGAGAAAAAGTTTCAATTTTTCCGCTGTCCAGATTTTTCAGATGTATACTGTATGGGAGTATGAGGATATGTCCAGTTCTCCATACTGGACAAGGGTTATGGTGATTGTAGGTTGGTCCTTGCGGAGTTTTACCATCCTCCATGTCAGTCCTTGTGGGTTGTTACGTCCGTCTTGGGCCAAAATTGTTCCTCAGTCCAATCCCAGATCTCCAAGATGTCCCGGACCTCAGAGAAAAGGGAAAGTGAGAGACAACCGAGAGAAGACCGCAAGAACAGGCATGGAATTGAATATTGTTAATGTCTTGTGTTATAACATTTGGGCTTGAGACAAAACATGTACACTGTGCAACAATAATTATGCTGAAAATGTCTTTTGAGTATCCTATAGAATCATTAGCCGTATAGGTGGATTGCTATCGCCTGCGTAGGGACAAGAGCGTTGCACCAGTAAGTAAAGTACGAGTATCCGTTTGATATGAGTCGATAGTTGCGTGGGGATAGAGCAATGAGAGTTAGAATGTTGGTAGTGGTTGTCAAGTGCATGAACAGCACATAGTTAGTGTAATCCGAGTGGGGTGCATAATAAGCGAAAATAAATAGTTTGCAGCGAGATAGTCTTAAAGCTCAATTGGTGGCAGGGCAGCGGTGGGACTGGATGCAGATATTCTAGAGGAGTAAAGGTTATTCAGATACGGGGTGGCTATTAACAAGCACTGGATCATCGCATATGTATGGGGCCAATGGCCATTAGCTACTTCTGAAGAGAAATGCAGAATTCATGACGACCGACAGATGTTAGCGCTAGGAGTGACTCAGTCGCCGGATGCAGCTATTCCAATCGGACGCTTTGTCACTAGTGTATGCCTATAGGGTCGATGAGTGTATCTATAGGCCAGTGAAGGTAAGTGATAGGTCAGCAGATCAGCTAAGCTGTGACGCAAACAATGCAAGAGAATGAACATTGTAAGAGGGAGCGAGCTCCGGATATCCGCAGATATAAATGGAAGCTATGGCGACTAGCTGCTGGTAAGCAGAGATAGTGGCACTAGGAAAGAATGAATCGGTGGCTGCTGTAGCCATAGTAATAAGACGTTTGTCTACAACTGGATACCTACAGCTCTGTGGAAGAAGTCAACAGGCAAGCGAGGTTTAAGAGAGACATACGGCAGAAGAGAATGAAGGCTGGAGAGTCAAGAAGTGACTCCTTGTAGGCTACATGGAGCCAACAATGTCTAGCTATTGTCAACAAGAGTAAAGGCGAGTAACATGAACGACGGATAATGGTGCGCTAGGAGAGAGAAGAGTGACCAGCAATAGAGTTTGGGCTAAGCCTTCGGTAACTAGTGGATCCTACGGTAGCACATAATAGGTCAGCGAACCATCTGAGCTGTAAAGCAAACATTCCAAGTTAATGAATATTGTAAGAAGGGAGCGACTCCCACAGAGCTCCGGATATCCGCAGAGTTAAATGGAGGCTATGGTGATTAACTGCTGCTATGCAGAGATATTGGCTTTGGAAGAGTGAACCAGTGGCTGGTGTAGCCATAGTATTAAGACGTTTGTCCACTATTTAATACCTACAGTTTCGGTGAAGACATCAACATGCGAGCGAAGCTTAAGAGAGACAGACGGCAAAAGAAAATGAGGGTTGGAGAGTCAGGAAGTGGCTACTTGTAAGCTACATTGAGCCAACAATGACTAGCTATTGTCAAGAAGAGTTGAGGCGAGTAAGATGAACGACGGACAATGGCGCGCTAGGAGAGAGAAGAGTAATCAGCAATAGAGTTTGGGCTAAGCCTTCGGTAACTAGTGGATCCTACGGTGGCACATAATAGGTCAGCGAACCATCTGAGCTGTAAAGCAAACATTCCAAGTGAATGAATATTGTAAGAAAGGAGCGACTCCTACGGAGCGCCGGATATCCGCAGAGTTAAATGGAAGCTATGGTGATTAACTGCTGCTAATCAGAGATATTGGCTCTGGAAAAGAGTGAGCCAGTGGCTGGTGTAGCCATAGTATTAAGACGTTTGTCCACTATTTAATACCTACAGTTTCGGTGAAGAAATCAACATGCGAGCGAAGCTTAAGAGAGACAGACGGCAAAAGAAAATGAGGGTTGGAGAGTCAGGGGCTGGCTACTTGTAAGCTATATGGAGCCAACAATGATTAGCGGTTGCCAAGAAGAGTTGACCAGAGTAGGATAACGGCGCGCTAGAAGAGAGATGGATAGCCAGCATTTGAGTTCGGATTAAGCCTTTGGTTACTAGTGGATCCTACGGTGGCACATAATAGGTCAACAGAACATCTGAGCTGTGAAGCCAGCAATCCAAGAGGATGGACATTGTAAGAATGGAGCTACTCCTACAGATCTCCGGATATCCGCAGAGTTAGATGGAAGCTATGGCGACTAGCTGTTGCTAAGCGGAGATTGTGGCTCTAGAAAAGAATGAATCAGTGGCTGGTGTAGCCATAGTATTAAGACGTTTGTCCACTATTTGATACCTACCGTTTCGATGAAGAAGTCAACAGACGAGCGAGGTTTAAGAGAGACATACGGCAGAAGAAAAATGAAGGCTGGAGAGTCAAGAAGTGGCTCCTTGTAGCCTACATGGAGCCAACGATGTCTACCTATTGTCAAGAAACATTGAGGCAAATAAGATGAACGATGGGTAATGGCGCGCCAGGAGAGAGGTGAATGGCAAGCATTGGAGATCGGATTACTCCTCCAGTTCCTAGTGGATCCTACGGTGGCACATAATAGGTCAACAGAACATCTGAGCTGTGACGCAAACATTCTAAAATAATGAACATTGTACGAATGGAGCTACTCCTACATATCTCCTGATATCCGCAGAGTTAAATGGAAGCTATTGCGACTAGCTGTTGCTAAGGGGAGATAGTGGCTCTAGAAAAGAATGAATCAGTGGCTGGTGCAGCAATAGTATTAAGATGTTTGTCCACTATTTGATACCTACAGTTTCGATGAAGAAGTCAAGAGACGTGCGAGGTTTAAGAGAGACATACGGCAGAAGAGAATGAAGGCTGGAGAGTCAAGAAGTGACTCCTTGTAGGCTACATGGAGCCAGCAATGTCTAGCTATTGTCAAGAAGAGTTGAGGCGAGTAAGATGAACGACGGATAATGAAGCGCTGGGAGAGAGAAGAGTGACCAGCAATGGAGTTTGTGCTAAGCCTTCGGTAACTAGTGGATCCTACGGTGGCACATAATAGGTCAGCGAACCATCACATCTTCGTTGCGGACACGCTGGTGCCATCCGATACCAGCAATGCTTCGCAGACAACGATGAGAAAAGACTTGAAGGCGCTTTAGATCTTCAGGCCGAAGGGGCCAAATCTCACTACCATAGAGCAGAACGACCCTCAGTGTGGCCTTGTATACACGGCCTTTCAGACGGAGGGAAATTCCCTTCTGTCGCCAAAGATGCCGTAGGTTCAAGAAGGCAGCTCTGGCCTTTGCGACGCGTGAGCTGACGTCAGTTTCTATGCGTCCATCGTTGCTGATGCAGCTCCCAAGATAAGTGAAATGCTCAACCACCTCGAGTTCCTCGTCAGCAAGCGTCAAGGGGTCACCAAGTGGCTGGTGGTCCTGCAACAACACTTTGAAGGTGCGAGGTACATACCAAATAATGGGACCACTCTAGACAGGGTTGATTGCGCCACCGCAACATCGTCGAAAGGCAATACGCATAATTAAGATCTACTAATCTTTCACCAGGCAGCACTTTAACGCCTGCATCATGAGGTTCCGCAAGGAAACACTCCATAATAGAATCTACGACGAAATTGAACATAAATAGGGAAATCGGGCAACCCTGACGAACGCCACTTCTGGTCGGAAAGCTATCCGGTAGGCCACCGTAGACCCCGATGCGGCCTGTAGTATTCGAGTGTAGAGCACGAAGGATGTTCACATATTTCGTGAGAACACCTTTTCGCGCAAGTATTTCGAACAGAATCGATCGACCAACTGAATCGAACGCACTCTTGAAATCGAGGAACACAGCTATTGTCGGTCTGCGGTATGCGTGTCGATGCTCTAACACCTGCCGCAAAGTGAATATATGGTCTATACAACCACGTGCTGGGCGGAAACCAGCCTGCTCTTTTCTAATCCGAGATTCCCGTTCCGCAGTGAAGCGACGAACGATAATCGAGGTCAGTAATTTTGCCACAACTGGTGTTAGCCTAATACCCTTGTGGTTAGAACAGCCTGTATGTCTGTCCTTCTTGTGTATTGACACTATAATCGATTCGTTCCAATCAGCCGGGACACTCTTCCTTCCAGGTACGTTCGAATAGGGAGGTCAGTGCTTTGCAGAGGACCTCACCTCAATCCTTAAATACTGCAGGTGGGAGGGAATCCGGGCCAGCGGCACGAAAATGATTGAGGGTTGTGATCGCGTTTCGGACCTCGGCCTCCGACGGAGGCTCTAAACTAACCGTCCATAGTTCGTCCTGCATCACCTGAGTAGGAAGAGATCCGGGAGCAGGGGGCCAGCTGAACTGATCTTCAAAGTTTTCCGCCCAACGAGTCATACGGCGCTTTTTATTGTGTATCAGTGCACCCGCGCTGTCTCTGATTATCTCACTGACGCCGGGTTTCCTAGGACCAGTGGTGCGGATCAACTGGAAGAGCTTGCGGTAATTGCCTACTGCTCCTGCATCCTCCATTTCTTGAGCCTGACTGGTCCACCAGGCTTCCTTGTCAGCACGTACGCTCTGCTTTAGTTCACGCCTAATAGCCCGTCTGGTCACATTGTATTGATAGCCAGTCGGGAGGTTTCTTCTATATTCCAAAAGGTTCACGGACCTCTCGGATATCCATTGACTGGTGCGGTGACAATGAATAGTGCCACAAGCAGATGCTCCTGCGTTGTGCATGGCTGCCGAGATCCTGTTGCACTGCAGCTGAGTGTCATTAGAACAAGAAGACGAAAGTTCGGTACGCACTGCATCTTGAGAGGCTTGTCTGACGGAGGGATGAGAAAATTCCTCAGTTGCCAATCGGAGGGGGCGCTTGGTGCGCCTTCCGGTAAAGTTCATGGAGAAACGACAGCGTACCAAGGCATGATCGGAGTCGACACAGATACTCCAATACGAGAGGCAATCCAGGATGGAACCACGCCACCTGTACCTTATGGCTATGTGGTCAATTTAGGTCCATCGCTGGCCAGCAACAGGTGGACGCCAAGTGGCACTTCCGCGCCCACTGTGTCTAAGAGCAGTGCTACAAAGAAACAATTGGTGCGCCGCACACAGTTGCAGCAGACGCTCACCGTTATCACTCCGTTCTGAATTAAGCCCACAATTACCACCCAGCTGAGCTTCTGAAGAGCTCAGATGCCCTACTTGTGTTCAAATCCCCTGCAAGTACTATAATATCTGAACAAGTAGCACTGCGTAGTAGCGCGTTCAGTTCGTCACGGACTGTGTCCTTGACATCAGTCGGTGGGAGCGTAAATGGAAATCACAAACAAACAGCGTTTGGTATTACTTCGTGAATCCACCTTAACTGATGTCGTCAAACGGGCTGCATATAAACGGCTGTTCACCTTAATCCAATCCATCAACGAGGCCTCAGCCTTTTAGCTTAGAATGGTACCTACACCAGCTTGGCCCTTGATTGCTGCATCGGCGTCTCTGGATACGTGCAACCAATAACGAGAGGATAAGCCGGGTGCAGTTAATTCAACAACCCCGTTAGGATCATTGATCCTAGTTTCGGACACGCATCAACACTATGTGGGTCCAAGGTGCGTGCGAGTGCAGACTGTTGACCTGTTTGTCTTAGAGTGCGAACATTGAATGTCGCCATGGAAACGGGATAGCGTGGCCTTATAAGGGACTTTTTCCCCATAGGTGCTGTGGGATGGTGGCTGCAGGTGGTTCTACTCCAGTGGCACTTCGGTTGCTGTCAATGAAGCGGAGAATTATAGAATGAAGGGTACTAATGGGGGTCGGGATGGAAATAAGAGAAACAGGTGGGAAAGAAAGAAGGGAGGCGCTAGCAGTAGCATGTTTTCGCTTATCTGCCCTGTTGTATGCAGCAGATAAGGCGATCCTTGATAATCTGCGCGATGACAGATGCAGGATGAAGTTTATTTTTGAAGAAAATGTCATGGTTGTATGTGGGCTGAGATACTGCTAGGGCGCCAAGACCTAGACTCGAGTTCGATTAGGGTCCTCATCCAAAGTCTTTGGCTCAAAAGCCTGTTCGCAAGGCAGCGGGGAGGTGGCAATGATTTACTTTTACAGTAATGGACGCCATCCAATTTCAAACCCCCAAGCTGGAGGACCAGGAGACTGAGTTTGTCTGACTTCGCGCCATTGACCAACCTGGTAGGAGTAGCTCTCAAGGTGCCCGGAGGCATCACGCAGTATAGCTCAATGGGTCAAGGAGGTACGCAGACTGTCGCTCTACGTTAAGGTCCAGTCTCGTTGCGACGGATTGCCATCTACCAGGAGGTTAGAACCAGTCATCTAGTGTCATTCGAGAGCAAGTTTCCAGTCGTCCAAATAGGTGAACCAGCTAGCTTTTCCCTGCAGTAGAACGAGGATCTCGGGGAAATATTGCGTAAGCAAACTAAAATAATGCTTGTGGGGGCGGAGGAGGTGAGCATTGGTGCCATCGCATTGATTTTTATACTTTCAGAAATGGATAGATCGTGCTCTGGAAACTAGGTATGGGACGTTTGTACGGCTTTTATTACAGTGTGTTCGAGAAAGTGCACCACCACCAGTCTCGACCAGACCATTGTTCCCATAACTCATCAAACGTGCAAGCACCCAAGTCCTTCGATACGGATGCGGTGCTCTGGGGTTGTGTAAAAGTCGCGAAACTGTACACTGCTGCCTAAGGCGTTGATATTTATTAATCACCTTTTTCGAGCTCAATTATGTATTATGGGAGCAAGTAGAAATCTAAATAGGTACAACTCCAAATTACTGTGAGGAGCCAATAGTAGGTTGTGGATTGCTGCTCAGATACTAGTCGAAAGCAGTGGCACGTAAGAAGCGTGTCGAGTATAGTGAACATTTAGATCGATTGGACTCAACGTGTATTGACAGTGGCTAAAAAGAAGGGAGGACAGCTAAGCAAAAGTAGACAGTAGTGTACCACCTGACTCACGAGGAGAGCGAGTGATTGGTATGCATTATCTGTTAAACAAATGGATCGGAAGATATAAACAAGAATAAAATCCCATGTCTCAGCATACGGAAGTGTGCATGATTCATGTTCATCACAAGAGTCTCCCACTGGAAGGCTGAATGAGGGAAGCCTTCGATAGGGATGTCACGTGGGGAGATCAAGTGAGGATGGGGGCGCAGGTACACAGAAGGGAGCCGCGTGGAGTTAGCTGGTTTCGGGCTTATTTGATATTGGGGTGTGTACTGGAGTGCATTATCAGTAAGCTGTCGGGACGGGCTCCGGACTGCAAAAATACTTGCTAATCCCGAAATAAGCCGACAGGACATTTCTTCCGCTGCAGGCCCAACGGTGCGCTTGGGAGGTGTCACTACCCCACCGCACCAGTCCACCGCGATGACGATCCTCATCCCACGAAGAATCCCGCATGTGGTCTTTGGGGAACCGTTTCCCAGAGCTTGTTGACCATGCTAGCCGTTATTAGCACCGGTAGAGTGGAAGTGGTGGTAGCTTGGAGCCAAGGTGACGTTCCGAGCAGACGGGCCAGGAGCTTCCGCAGTTTTTCAGGAGACAGGATCTGGAATGTAAAACTCGGGGAGGGTCGGACATGGTCCTGACAGGCGGCTTGATGCTGTTTGGAAAATGAGGCAAGCATGTGAAATGAAAATGTGTGGACATTTTTGTTTTTAAGTTTCTCTTTTTGTTTTCGTTTTGCAAAACATTGTGAATAAAACACCGTTGCCATAAGAGGTGAGAAAAGCGCATGTCAATGAATATAGCAAACGACTAGATCACATATTAACGGAGATGCTTAAAAAGTGGCAAAAGGCATCAGTAATTTCGGCGTTTCGCTGCCGATCAAAGAGTACCAGTTGCAGATGGGTAAGGATACTGCGAGGGTCGCCCTGTCCTTACACAAGCTCGAACCCGCGCCATCAGATTACGAAGCAATCTTGTTACCTCTAGGCTATGGGCCGGCAGGGAGATGTTTAAATGAAGTCGGAGCCGGAAATCCTTGATAGCTTGGACCTTGCTCGCAAGAACCTTGATACCAGACGATGAAACGAGGTGTCCTAGGAATTCTACCGTTAACTTGTTAAGTTCGCACTTAATCTGGTTAACATTGACAAGATGTTGGATCAGCCGTTAGAAGAGAGATTGAAGATGGGCGAGGGGCTTTTTGTCAGATAAACTGGTTACAAGAATGTTGTTGATTTCGGGCTAAGCGAAGTCTAGGTCACGAGTGACGTGAGTGAAGGCTTGTGCGGCGTTGTATAGTCTAAAAGGCATTCTTAAGAATTTTAACAAGCCGAAGGGATCGATGACGGCTGTTTTAAGTGTGTCATTTTCCTCGACTAGTATCTGGCAATGGGCACGAACATGATCGATCTTGCTGAAGACCATCTTACCTGTGAGGCACGCAGTGAGGTTCTGCATGTGTAGGATGAGGTACTTGTCGGATACCGTAGGTTTATTTAATGCCCGGTCTCCAAACTTCCTTGGAACTATCCGAAGTGGAGAGGACCATGGACTAACTGAAGGACTGATTATTACAAGTTGGAACATTTTGTATGGTCTACTTTCCGCTTACATAGCCCTCATGTTGAATATACAATTCAAGCATGGCACCCACGGCCAAAGCGGGATCTCTGCTTTGGCGATTCCTCAAGGTCGGGCAACCAAAAATGTCATAGGACTGCGCCAGTTGTCATACAAACAGCGCCTCAGAGCGCTTGGCATTTTTGCAGACGTTATCGACGTTTGCGTGGTGGCCTAGTCATGGCTTACCATATTTTAAACAATAATCACCCGTGCTATCACCTGTTGGAGCTGAATCACAACAACAAACTGATAGCTCATCATCTCAACTTGGCGGGACAATACCGTCGGTTGGAGTGTCGAAGTAACTTCTTCTCGCTGCGTGTTTGCCGTACGTGGACTGCCCTCTCAGAAGCCGTTATTTCAGCCCCCACGTTACCCGTGTTCAAAGGACGTGTCGGCGGTGCATTGGCCGTACTACACCATATCACATAACCCAAACGACCCGTAACAACAACAGAAAAGCAAACCAACCCACCTCCACTTTTGCCTGGAAACCACAAACCATTACCTTGAATAATACTCTGTAAATCGCAATTTGTGGTTCGCCACTGGTAGCCATCGCAATTTTTGCCTCTATTTGCTCACCCCTAACCTATCATCCTGTGGGACATGTCAAGCTTCGCCTTTTTCCGCAATGTACTATTGACCACTAGAATTAGGGGCTGTATGTTGCTTGTATGAAGTAAGTGGCTGCTGAGACGCGTTAGGGCTATTCCGCGGATATGTAGCGAGTGGCGTAGCGCAATCTACTTCTTTAGGATGATGATCTATAATCTCATCAGCCAGTTACACAGCTAGAGTAAGATATCTTGACGGAAATGACGATGACTTGGGCTATTTCGAGTAGGTGCTGCAGCTACGTTTCCAGAAGGATGGAGATATCCATTGTAGACAAGTCGAGGTGCCTCTTCATTTCATCCAACAAGGCGGATGACCTCGCATCTTCTAGATGCAAGCCGTGGAGTAGCTGTTTTTTTTCGCGTACTCGCAGGTTGTTCCAGTCGAGTAACGTTCACTTGCTTAAAAGATATAAAAGAAACTTCCGTATTTGGGCTGGAAAGGGGTCTCTGCCGTAAAGTGTAGTCCCTAGGAAGACTGCCTAGCAAATGACTACGTTTAGGTTGGTCGGAAATAATATTATGACGCAATTTCTCATGCTCTAACAAGGCAAACCAAAAAGGCGGGCCCTCAAATAAGATGGAGGACAGACAGTAGTGCAGCACTGATAGGTGAGCCGACAAGTTAGTGTCTAAGTCAATCATAGATTATCACAATAATAATTGTGAAACGGCAGTTATTAAGATAAAACGAAGGAGCTCACCAAACAAGATTTCGGTGGTGGCGGCACCATGCTCGCAGTCGCGATCATCAATTGTGGGGTGCTACTCATTTACTAGTCGCAGGAAGTGGCATATGATTGGCATGCGGAGTATGGAGAACTGTTAGATCGGCCGGACCCAACGTATATTGACAAAAGCTAAAATGAATAGAGGGTGGATAGTCAAATGCAGACAGTAGTGTCCAGCGTCACTCACGAGAAGAGCGAGTGCTTGGTATGAACTATCAGTTGAACAAATGATCGATCAGATATAAACATGGATAAATATTGTATGCGTGAATGATTCATGTTCACTACTGGGTATTCCGACATCTCTGGCGGTCCAACCATGCTAAATAAATAAATCGTTTATTCTCGTCATTGCGAGGCGCACCATCAAGAGCGTGATCATGGTAATACGGACATCTATGATCGGCAATTGCACAAATTAGTGCATTTTGACAAATAGCATAGGAATGTATGTGTGTGTTGACATGTAAAAGTATGTTTGTGTATTTGAAGGGGCCATGCTGTGTGAGTGGGTAAAGGTGACCCTGTGTGTGATTTTGTTCGTTGTGTTCGTCATCAAAGGGGGGGGGAATCAATGGAACGCTTCGAATTGGATGACGTTCGTGATGTGTGTATGATCCTCCGGAAAATGGAAGAGGCAGTGACTTTAGTTAGTGGCGAGCCACATCCGCCACGTCACAGTGTTGTTAAACGGATATCTGTGGTTTTTTATAGGGAGAACGCTTGCCAGGCGAAATCCCACCACATCCTGGAACACTGTCGCCGAACCATTTGCTGGAACGGGATTTACCCGAACCACCCAGCAAGCACCACGAGGAGGTTGTTCGGCTAGCCAGCCTGTATTCTGCATCCTTTTCAAATGTACTCTACATCCTTTCCTCGCCTGTTGCTGGATTTCCACTTTTACTTCTGCCTCCGTCGAGCTCCATCTGCTGGAATTCTCGGGGAAAATTTTTAACGCATCTTGTTTCTGCCGGGATTTTCCAATTTGTGCGATATTTCACCGCTGTTCATGCGCACTGTTTCGCGCTGTTACAAATATTCATCGAAACGCATCCTCATTCTATAGAGGAGGTTCCCAGCTCTCACTGCTGTCATTTCATCACAATGTGTAGAAGTTACATCATAATTTGTTTCCACTGTGAACGCATCCCATTCATTCGTCCACCAAGATTCACTGCCCTGTATTCCCTTCAGTGCGATCAATATACCTACACTACAGCTGCATACACTAACTACCCTGCTTTCTATATCATATGACGGACACGCGCGACGCGCTGGGTGTACCCCACTATTGGTCCCAAAAGCTGAATCGCCCTCAACCCGAAAACAAGGCAGCATCTTTTCGACCACGATGCCCGCAACAATTGTGAAACCAAAAGTCTGTGCAGCGGAAACCTGTAAAAAGGTAGTGAAAATAGGACTGCCATGTTCCCATTGTAGCGGTCCTTACCATCTGAACCGCACCAGAGCACTTTTCATTCTACCCAAAGCTCCTCTTGTAAAAATGTAGTACAGTCTAATCACCAAAACTCAACATCGTTTGAATGCTGCATTTACTTCGCTTGAGGTGACAGTAGCAGGGTTGGTACTTCATCCACCTCTCCCAAGCCCTACCTTGATACCAAGGAAAATGATCAGGCGTTCCCAAGCTATCGCTGTAACTGAAACGGTAGAAACGCCGAATCGGCCAGCGACTACAAAAGTATGCCGGATTCTACCCTCTCTATCCTTTGGTCCTATGGATCATGTGATGTAACCTTGGTTACGCCTTCACTTCCGATTAACGACAGAAGCCGAATCTCTCTAAAGCTCGATCCATGTGTGTAAAAATTGCTAATCTATGTAACCAAAGTGTCGTCCCAATGGCTTCAGTCGCTTTATCCACAAATGGTGTCAATGACGTGATGCAAACTGCAGAGACTTCGTCAAAGCCACTTTCCACCACATCACAAAAAACCAGGAGGAACTACAGTGCCCTAATACTCATATGCACCAATTTTCTTGAGTCCAAGGCAAAACACTTAAGTGACAAACAGCAGGACCATCGAACCAAATGAAATCGTGTTTGTGAGCGAATCGGTGTTCTGGCCAAACATCCGAACTCGATGCACTTCGGCGAGTCCCAACTGATGTAAATTGGGTAACATTGGGATTCATATATAATATCGAGGCGGTACTTTTGTCACCTCCGGAATGAAGACGGTGGGATACGCATATTTTCGGATGTTCCATAGGGCGAACGCCAACATGACGAAAACACTTCAAACGACCGCCACACTGGCGGTAACAGAAGAACTATTTTCGTTCATAGTGCACCTAGGGTACTGACAACTAGCAACCAGGAAGTCCATGCTCATGACTCGAAAGAATGGCTCTACATCCGTGAATCTGCTGGTGAAGTCATACTTCCTTCCGTTTCAATGTTACCCGTGTCGCCTCACTGTAAGGGCAGTGACCTGAGAGTACCAAAGCTTGTTGTTCGTTCCCGACATATGACGGTGACCATAATGCATGGCTGGCATAAACTGTGCAGCACACTACCTTCTTAACTACGATAAGAAAACAGCCATTAGGGAAAAGCGACCACCCGAGGCCATCAAGACAACACCACCCTGCACTCAATGTAACCACCACAGCGAGTAAGAAAACCAATTTCTCAGGCCGGTGACCATTAAAGATGGCTTACAGACATGTTGAAACTTGTCATTGTTTTGTTCACCGTCAAGCCACCCAAAAAACGATTAGGTACTGGCCTCACTTCGGTCGACATACATTCACTCCGTACATACATCCAGTGTCAAGCGATTCTGAAATCCAAGAGGTTGTACTGTATGTACACTAATGCTTAGAGCCTATTTAACAAGCTTTCCGAATTGTGTCTCCGTCAGAGATCAAAGGCCTGTAATCTCATCGCTATAACGGAGACATGCTTGCGCCCCGACATAAGTGCCATCGAGGTTGCGTTATCATGCATGTCCGTTGTTCAGCACAACCGACCCAGTCAAGGGGGTGGAGTGGTTCTGTACTTCCGCAGTGACCGATGTGAGCCCTTGGAAGATCCGGTCCCTACGATACGAGGTTCCCTTTGGTGCCGCATACGCTTGAGAGACAATGACACTTGCTTGGTAGCTATCGTTAACTGCCCTTCATCTTCCACTCCCGTGATGGACTTCAAACTGGTATCTGCTCTGAGGCGGGTAATAGGCAAGATACGGCAACATTCTTGTCATTGGTGATTTCACTATCAACGCTATGGGATCACAAGCCACCCCTGGAGAACACTTTAATGCAGATCTGCAACAGCTTGCGGCCATTTTTCAGCTTTATGGCCGCATAAACAAGCCCACCGGTTTCAGAGATTCAGATAGTCCATCTATAATAGACCGTAATTAACCAACGATGAACTCCTTGTCAAGAGCGGGATACTCGATACTCAAGATCACATGAATTGTGTAACGTTGTTCTCCAAGTATATCTGCTAAGAATACCCAATCGACTCGGATCATAACACGTTATACGATATAGTTAGGCTAGTTGAAACGGCTAACTGGAATTTCTTAGCCGAGGATACACTGGATATTGCTTGGGAAAATTTCTTCAGCATTCTAACCACCTTAGTTGCTGATGCATCAGAAACCAAGGTTGTCGGTTCCCCCAACATGGTATCGTTTGTATCGAGTAGGACACTGAAATGCGTGGCGATTCGAAACAAAACATGGCATGCTCACAAAACCGACCCGTTGTCGAACACCTGGAAAACCCATGTCGCCCACCGCTACCACTGTACTCATCTTGAGCGCGAGGACAAAGTTGCATATCAATGATTTATTTCTAACCATAAACTATTGAACAAGCATGTGAATAACCTTCTCATGATGATAAAAGCATTCCCTTCTCATATAATAACGGATGGACCAGTACGAACTGCCAAAAACTGCAAATACCCTGCAGCAACACTATCTCCCAACTTCTCAATGTTTTCCATGGTATCCTAACCCGCTATAATCTACTGTGACGCCACCATTTTACGGCAAACATTGCGATAAGAAAATTGTTATTTATCCCGGTATTGATGATATTCACCACAAGGCGGTTACCATGATATCAAAGGACTCGACTGAACTCGCGCGACTCTTCCAGCACAATCTTGATGAAAAATGAGTTCATATTGTGTGGAGACACGGGTTAATAACGCTCATTTATAAATTAGGCTGTCATTTCTACCCAGTTAATTACTGTCCAGTACTTTCGAAAGTCATTGCTGACGCGCCCATGTCCTCTTTTTACTAACTTGACTACATCGCGGAAGAGCATCATGGCTTCCACCGGACTTGTTCTTGCACTACCAATCTTCTGCTAGCACGGGACAGTTAGAACGAAACAGTGGATATCGTTGTCGGAATTGATGTTGTCTACCTCGACTTCTCTAAGGCATTCGACTGGTTGAATTATTGCATTATTCTAACTAAGCTTTAGGGATAGGGCATTGTTGATCCCTTCCTTGCACAGGCATCTAGAAGTCGAAGTGCACGAATATCAAATTCTATACAAGTGGAATACGATGTGCCACGAGGTTCAGTTTGGGGACTCCGTTTGTCGTTGATTTTCATTAACGCTCCAGTGAGCTTAATCATTGCACGCTGTTCGTTTTACGTTGACGACATCAAAGTTTGGCGGTCTAGCAATGCTCCTGACGACCGCGTTCAGCTTCAAAACGACTTCTACAAGTTATAAATGATCTGTCTAAACTCTTCTTCAGTCCATTGCTACGCGACTGGACCTTAATGTGATGCGATGGAGGGCATGTCTTAGTGGTCCATTGAGCTATGCTGGGTGATTTTTTTTACACCTACAATGCTCCTCATACCAGATTGGTCGATGAGTAGAAGCCAGGCAAACTCAGTTTCCTAGCCCTCCAGCTTGAGGTTGGAGTGAGTGTGGCTCCTTACTCCGTAGAAGGGACTATCTATAGACCCGTGCCAAAACCGGTTATTTACGGTCAGGTTTTTGAACCGAATGTTATGGTTGAGAACATAATCCTTCTCCTATCTAGACCCGGGCCACGTGACAGTATCTTGCTCACGCAATACAAAGGATTTTCCTTCCGATTAGTCCTTGTTACTCTGATCTTTGCAATGGACAATTAACGTCGCGCCCTGTGCTGCATCCAGGGGAGTAGATAGGGTTGAGATTGCCACTGATCAAACCTCCCCTTTTTCTTATCCCCTTTTTTGCACTTTTCATCCTTATCGTTCCGCTCCAACTTCACTTATATCCCCCTGTTTTCAGCCTCCAATTCTTATCTCCTCCATCTTGCTTCAATAGACGTTTGTCCCCTAGTTTCGACTCACGCAATCCTTGCGCGTCGTTCTAGTCCAGTCGACATGTTCATGTTCGTCCAACCTGCCTCAACGTGCACACTTTGTTACAGGTTGGTCAACAGGCAGCGCTTGCCCGAACATTAGAAACCCTCTCGATCCATATCTGCTGCTTATGGGAAACCCGCCTGTAAATCTCGAGCTCGTTCAGAGCTTCGACGTCACAAACAGACGAACAGTGCCTGTTTATCATTGCAGCCCACGCTCCCACAAACTGTAGCGCTGATTCGGTGTAAGGGGAATTTTATCACCAATTGGATGAGTTCGTTCGTCTCAGGAAGTGTACGGATATTGTGGGGCTTGCTGGTGATATCAGCACCCAAGCTATAATATTATCCACTGAAGAACTGCACCTGGGCGGCTAACGCTATACCGGCTACTGTAATGACAACGGTGAGTGGTTGCTGCACCTGTGTGAAGATGCTCGTCTATTTCTCGCGAGAGCTAGTTTCCGACACAGCACCCACAGAAGAATGAAGCGGCGACCACCAGCCATGGACGCAAATCGATCGCATCGCAATCAGTTGCCGTTGGAAAGTTTGCGTCCAAAATTGCCTCACAATTTGAGGACGAGCGTGGACTCCGATCACGCGCTGGTATGCGTGGACCTTGGTGTACGTTTCAGCGGAAGTCCGGAACGACGCTATGAGCGTATGGATAGCAACCTACTGGTGAGACCAAATGTCCTGATTACCTGTCATAGTACTTTGGCATGCGGATTGAGTGAATGCTCACCGAACAGCGTTGTAGATCCCTGGTTGCATATCCGCCAGACGCTACTAGCAGCGAGCATGTTTTCATGTGGCAAGTTATATCGGCAACCTGAACACTGGGTCTCTGCGCAGCTTCTAGGAAATTTTAGACGCTTGGCGGCACATTCTGGCTAAGAACAAACACAACGAGATTCACGAAATCCTCTGCGAAACTGCGTACTAGCCTGAAGAGAGACCGCGAAACCTGGTGGTCTTATCGTGCATCGGAAATGGAGACAGCCGTCTAATACGGAAACGGGCAGCAAATGGCCTGGTATTAGAAGGATTGTATGCGACGAGAAGGAACAACCAATCCACGGTTTGTCAAAGCGCTTGGAGCGTTAGGCTGAACACTGAGAAGCACTTTAGTCAGCCAGATTTACCGTGTTCCTCATCGGCCATTGATGGTTCTGCTCCCTGCGCCTTCCCTTGGATCCGCCGTCACAGACCGAAGTCGATCGTGAGATCGGACTGTTGTTTTTGAACAAAGCCGTAGGAGCAGATATACTCTCTCTGGCTCTCTTCACATTGGGGGTTCTACTCCCTTAGCCGATTTGCACAATTTATGGTGCAGCTGTGGGATCAGAAGGCTGTCCCAGCAGACTGGAGCCACTCCGTTATAGGCCTACTTTTCATGGGAGGTTCATGTTCGGAATGCGTCAATCATATACGGAGCAGTCTGATCTCAATTGCCTTTAAGTTGCTTGCCTCTATCTTGCTCCATAGACTGACTGACACTGAAAGATTCGCTGTCTTCGCAACTTAGCCCATATCTCGTAGGAATGTAGTGTACCTTTTACTACACAACCTTCCGGTCAGCTGATAACATCACCAGCTGTATCGACTATTCTTTCAAACACCTCATACACTTCATCATCCACCAACATTCCTTTTTGAATCGCCGGCTGACTCTAGACCACCTCGTGTACAACATCTGGGAGCCTCAAAATACAATCATGGGGATACACGTTTTCGATCCCTTTTGGCATCCAAGAATGACGGGTTATTAATCCAGAAACTCCGCAGCCTAAAAAGCGTTACCACAATACGTGCTGACTTAAATACGATAAGTGGAGACGATAAGTGGATACGATAGGACTACACCGCGTGAACAATGCGCGTGTTCGGCGTCGTGTATTTGATGCAGCAAGAGAGAGTTAGCCGCTCAACACCTTTATGTCACGCACCAGGCTCCGATGGTTGGACCACGTGTTACGCATGATAGCTCACCGACTCCCACGACGTCCGTTGTTTGCGCTACATGGGTCTGAATTGAAGAAGAGGAGGGTAGGCCAAACGATGACTTGGTCGAGAGGAATAAAGTCCCTCACTTCGAACTTTGCGTCTGTTGCTATCTCTCGACTGACAGGCCGGGGTCCCATGGGCGATGAACATGTTTGGTTGGATACACATGTTGACACCCCACAGAACCGACCACAATGGCATTTGTGTCACGAATTTTTTGGTCCCTGCTCTTCCCGCTTATCTTCCCACTCCAGCAGCGACATCACACTGCACGGGCAATATTACGTTTGGCATCATAGTAACTGCTTGTTTAGTTTTTGCATTCTTTAATGTTTAGCATCTCGCTTTCTAATATATCTTATCCTTTGTATTTCGGCACAGTTAGTTGAAGTCCCTTTCTTATCTTCAGCTGATATGTACTGTAATCATTATGATGAATTGTTCTCACTTCAACATACTTAAATGTCGAATACTCCAACTATGACACCAAATTGTCCATTTCCATAAGCTGGACCACTAGGATCTCCAGCACTGTTGTGGTTAAAATGATGGTTGCTCAGAGCAATATGAACAAACATCAAAAATGAGCATCCAAAACTTGATGCTCTGGAAGAGAGCTTTTGGTCACTTTGACTCATCCGTTTTACCCAGCCGCTTTCTGCATGCGTACGCCCGCACGTGTAATGTACAATTCAGGCATGGCAGCCAGGGTTGAAGAGGGATTTCACTATCTTGAAAATTCCACAACCTCGGGCCCTCAAAAACGTCAAAGGACCATACCATTACTTTACGAACAGTGCCTGAGTATTCTGGGAGTTCTCACTGTATGCTATCAGCGTTTGTGTGGTAATCTTATCATGTTTTACCGGATTTTAAGCAACCCAAATCAACCGTGCTATAAGTGGCTAGGGCTCAGTCATCATAACAGAGTGAAAGGTCAGTCTTAATTTGGCGGAGCACTATGGCCGGCTGTGGTGTACACAGCAATTCTTCTTGTTAGTCACACAGCATACATCCCAAGTCATTGATGGTTGCTGTCACGAACTTGGCTGAACCATTATCTCAGTATCTGCAACACTGTCTCCACGAGATACGAGTCCCAACAATGTGGAAGCATGGAATAGACACTCCCATTTACAAAAGAAGCAATCGTGCAATGCCCGCAAACTAGCGCACGAGTACTCTTCTTCCCGTACTTGCTATAGTCATAGGATCTGTCGTTGAAAATGCACTTACCGGATACAGAAAGGCGCCGTATCATCATGCAAGAGCTGCATGGATTTCGCCAAAACCGCTCAGGTACTGCGAATCTTTTGCTAGCCCGTGCTAGCTGGACTGAATCCGTCGCTGCTGGGGAAGGACTCGACGCCGCTTACCCTGATTGCTCGAAAGCATTCGATCTCCTTGAGCACCGGATTCTTCTTCACAAATTTAGGAGATACGGCTTCGATGGTCCTATCCTGGACTGTTTTCATTCATTCCTACTCCAACGACGCTTGAATGTGCGAGTTCGTAGCACCCCGTCCGACCCGACAGAGTTTCACTCTGGCTTGACTCAAAGCTCGGTACTTAGAGTACGGTTATCTCCCGTGTTCATAAACGAAGTCGCGGGGATGTTGACGTCGAGGCATTTGCTATTTTTAGATGACCTCAAGATTTTGCAGGCAACCAAATGAGTAGACGACCAAATACCACTTCAGGATGATCTCGACAGGACTTATTAATGGTCGACTCAGAAACTACTTGAGTGTAACTCTGCCAAGTGCAAAATACTGAGCATACGCCACCAAAGCACCTACCAATTCTGAGTAGGAGAGCACGCCATGCAGTGCGCTTCTCATGAATGTGATCTTGAAGTGCTGGTTCAGGACGATCTCTGCTGCTCAAAGTAGGTTGAGATGGCAGTGAAAAAAGCCAGCCAACACGTGAGCCTACTGCAGAGGGCTCTTGGCCGGTCTGATCATGCCTTCTGTCCACAGATGATCAATACTTGTATGAGACCACACGTCGATTATGTCATCCAAGCTTGGCATCTCTGACAAAAACGTAGCCTCACTGCTCTTGAGACGCAACAACGGGGGCGACAACAATGTGCAGGGATTTCTCCACCTCCCTTACCAGTTGAGACTAAAGACTGTAAAAGTTTAGTGATCAATATCGTCTGTGAGGTGATCTCATATTTGTGTATCAGATCGTTAATGATCCCAACTACCCATGCCAACGCTTACTGAAACTTAGTCACATCACCACACAGAAAGTCCACCATTTGAAGTTGGAGACACTGTAAGCTGGTTGGAATTTCGCAGAAACGTTTTCTCATTTCATGTATCCCAGCCGTGCAACTTACTTATGCATTTTGTCATATCCGTTCCTACGTGGTCTGAATTTAAAACTTGATTTGATGATGTTTTCCATCACTTGAATTACATGGGTTAACCCGTTTTTGGGACATGCAACAACGTAACTAAACAATGTGCTTACTTGAAGTTTGTGGTAAGTCCACGGCCAAGTGTATTTTTATTTCACTACATCCACTTTTGATTTTACTCTTAATCGGCGGAAAACTATCAAGCGTTTACTTTTATATCCTTGCTAACTTCATTGTTCCCTTGTCGTTTCATGTCGAATCCACTTCCAGTACCTGTTCTTTCAGCCACTGTATCAACGGTTTCAAAGATCTCTATAACAATGCGACAGTCTCGTTACACCTCCCATAACACACGTGAACCACATGTACATTTAAAAGGAAAACAGCATCAACTCACACCAGATTTTTCTGGGGAGAACCAAAGGCAGTGATTCTCGAGTAGGGTTATTGCACTGACCAGTGTCTGTTGTGCATTAGTGTCAGCATCTGGTAGTCAAGGACTATAGCACGTAGTGCAAATGTGACAGAGTATCGTCCAGGCGTTTTTTGAAAAGGGATAGGGTGGGTGCATTACTTATATGTTCCGGGAGGGCGTTCCAAGACTGTGACACTCGAAGGAAGAAAAAGTTTCGCCGACATTCCAGGCGGCTGTACTGCGGGACCAGCTTAAACTGACGACCTCTTAGCGGGGTGTTTTGACTGAGCATCAGAAGGGAATGGTATGGCTGGTTGGGGTTTCTCAGGATCTGGTACACCATTATGAGATCGTCCCTTAGACACCGATAACGTCCACGGTATAGTTTGAGAGTCTTCAGCCCGAGTGGGTAGGACAGGATGGTCAAACCTCTGACACGCTTTGTTGCCCTACGTTATGCAGTATCGAGCGCGGTGAGATGGTGCTTGAGCCAGGGTTTCCACGCTTGAATAGCGTATTCTACGTGCGGCCTCACGTATGCACTAAGCATTTTTGGAAAGACTGAAGGGTCAAACTTCCCGAAAACTCTGCGAAGAAGGCCGAGGTACTGGTTTGCTTTCTTAGCTGCCTTTTCAGTCTGCCTCAAAAAACCGAGGTCATTTTGAACTATCACGCCGAGATCGCACCCGTGAGAAGCTCGCTGTAGGATTTGTGGTCCTGGGCGGTACTTGTGCATATTCTTGTGCCGTACTCTGAGAATTTTGCACTTGGTGATGTCGAAATGTAGCATGTTCTCGATGGACCATGTATACGCTTTGTCCACGTCCTCCTGTAACGCTGTGTGATCCTCTACTGCAGCTATAGTACCATATCTTTAGATCATCAGCAAATAGCAAACAGTTAGGAAATAGCACGCTCGCGAGGTCATTTATGAAAACCAGGAACAGGCGGGGTCCATATACCGAGCCCTGAGGTATGCCGCACTTAACTTCGATGGATTCCGATAGGTTGCTTCGAACCTTCACATTCAGGTGACGTTGCACGAGAAAGTCTCCTATCTAGCCAAGAACAGCATCGCCGATTCCATATTTCTGGAGCTTGTGGAGGAGAATGCGATGGTCTATACGGTCGAATGCCTTTGAGAAGTCCTAGTAGGCCGCATCAACTCCTACACCAGCGTACACAGATGCCGTCCAGCTTGTACGAGCAGTCAACAGATTAGTGGTACAGTATCGATTTTTGCGAAATCTGTGCTGCTCTGGAACGAGAATTTTGGTGTTTTCCAGGTACCCCATCAAAGCCTCAGCTGCAATGGACTCCATGACCTTGGAGATCACAGGAATATTGTTATCGGGTGATAATTTGCTGTTTTAGCACGGCTACCACTTTTATAGATTAACGTGATGATTCCGTGCTTCCACATCGTGGGGACGTGCATCTCGTTCAGACATCGTTGAAAGAAAATTGCTAGCCGCGCCGCCAAACTCATGGCAGCAACTTTCAACGCCTTCGGGCGAATGCCGTCCGCACCCGAGGAGCTTAACTCGCGCAGAGACATCAACCTCGTCAGCACAGCTGCGGAGGTAAGCGATGTGTGATTAAGCCCTGATGGCGGCGTTATCTACTTAGGCAGAACGCATGATGATTGCACGCTTTGGAAGGTACGGCCAAATTGTTGTCCAAGAACGTTGACCGCCTCTTGTGCGGTTTGGGCTAATCCGCATGCTGTGTGCAGAGCAGAAATACCGCGCTTAACACGGCGCAAATTGTTTACGTGTCTGTGTAGCAGCTCGGGATTGGAGAAACACTTTTCCACTAGACCTTGTTGGTTCTTTATCCTCTCTATCCTTTACCCTTTTTATCCTCTTTATTCTCCCGGACGAGTTTGACACAGTGGTTTCTTGGTATTGTGTAGACATCCCAGGTATGGTCGTTCGGGGAGGCTATGTAGGTGTGCCATGCCAAGTCCCTTAATGCCATGCATTTACGTGTCCTGCTCCTTACGAAAGGCTTCATCCTTTTAGGCCGGTATAGTATGGTTTCAGATATCCTTGCCGCGAGCTTGGTAAATATGTTGACGAATTCTCCGCAGGCCACCTCAGGTGTCAATTCGGCTAAGATCGACCAGCTTGTTGCATCAATGAGGTAGGACAGGTTGTCATAGTTGGTTACGACATGATATTCCTCGGCATGCTCTTTAGGATAATCCGCATAGCACATATAATGAAACACTAGCGTCGCGTGATTGCTGCGGCTCAAAGGAGTATCGGTTATCACTCTCTCGACCATCAGTTCTTCATTAGTGAATATTCGGGGACACCGGAATTCTTGTCAAGTAGGTTGCGACGACATTTTCCAGGGAAAGGGCTACATAGATGTAGCGCCATTGCTCCCGATAGTGTACTAATGCATCGTCGCAGGAGGAATCTATAAACTCAAAGACATCGTGAGAAACCACGGTTTGCCTGCCTTCATGTTTCCGCATCACCCTTGTTTACTGTGATCCACTGAACGTTCTATTCCCGAATGCCAGGTAGTATGCACAATCTACTTGAGGCATTACGGAATCAATTCGCAGACAGCTGAACCGCCTCTGTCTCATGCACCGAGTTTAGTGTTACGCGATTTAATCCGTGTTCAAAGTAGTACAGTGAGTTTGCGTGATTCGCAGTGCGTTTTAATGTTGTGGGGTCAGCATGGACACCGATCGCCACACAGATGGAACTGCGTTGATTTCGATCGTCTGTCAGCTTACCCTTAATAGTATTTGATTTGGATTTAGGACATGAATGTATAGGATATTTAAATCACCATCGTTGCGCCTGATGACTACTGGCTTTGGAGCCTTAGTTTCTTGCTCCTTGGCAAATTTGTGTGCGGCACTGGTGAATGCCATCCGCGCTGCAACACTTCAGGTTTCCCCAGTCCGTCCACCAGAATTACGAGTTTGCTTGGCAGCAACCGATGCGTATGGAGCATGGTTCATCACTGTGGTGCACTGCAAGTAGCTTTTGCTTTTGTACTACTAGTAAATATTACTCCTAGACGATGTGCATAATAGAGCGCTGCTACCAGAAGGTAAATGAAGTAGGTCACAGCAGATTATATCCGAGGGGCTACAAGAGACGTGGACGGTTGAATCAAGAAAGGAGCGAACGTTAGCGCAGTAACTTACTGAGCAGATGAGTGTCGAGCCAGATGTAGGTCAATATGCTCATAATGTAAGGAAGATTAAAGCAAGAAAGAATAATGTAAAATTGGCTAGCAATGAAATTTCACATAAGATATAGAATTTGTCTTTTTGGGATGCCACAGTCTCCTATATGGCTAACGAACTACTGGGTGCGACACACTAGAGAACTTGATGCGGGCAACTGTTGGCAATATTTTACTTGTATAGGTAGCAATTCGTCACATCTAGACTCACTCAGACATTCATCACGTCCGGAAAAGCACTGTACGCGCGTTTAATCCATTCGATAATCAGCAGCAGTGCGCTTTCCATCGGACTCTGATAGAGCTTCGAACGGCAGCTCGAGTGTTGCCAGTCCGGGGTTGAGACCACTGAGCTACGGCTGACGGCAACGACCATCGTGAATAAGTTACTAGATGTAATATAACACCGTTCACTATCCACTGACTCGCACATTACTACCATGCAGAGGACAGCGTAGCCTCCTCACCGAGCGACGAACTTAAACCGCCAATTGACCTAAGGCATTCACGATGGTTGTTGCTGTTCCCCGTAGCTCCGTGGTCTCAACCACAAACTGGCAACAATCGAGTTGAAGGTTAGAGTCCTATCACAGTCTGATGGAATGCGCACTGCTGGCGATTACCGAAACGATTAAAAGCGCGTACGGTGCTGTTCCAGGCGTGTGATGACTGTCTGAATGCATCTATAGCATTTCCCGCAAAGTGGCCTACAAAGTCCAAAAGTTTTCAAAGAAAGCGCAAAATTGTGCAGAGAAGGTTCAAATATTGCAAAACCCTGTGCGATTCGCTAGCCGCTCTGAGCCAATCCTCTGAACTCAAATGTGTTCTCATTGGCCGGAAACTAGGGTTTGGTGCGTAAGTCGTGAAGTGAGCGCGCTGCCCGTTGACTGGGTGGGACTTGGGAGTGAATCTCGAGTCCATGTACATGGGCGGTGCCACCAGCTACTATGCGCCCCCTCATCACGTCCGAAACGCTGGATCACAATTGGTCTGGGAGCAATGAATGGCCGGAGCATAAGCGCACGACTGATTGGATGTCTTTCATTCCTGTGTGGTCAACATCCCTTCTCATGTTCGACAGAGTATCTCGTCTGGCATCTGTGACTGAGTTCTGGATACCTTCGTCAACGGGAACGACTAGCAACTCGTGGCAACCGTGAACAATGTGGAATATCAAACTGCCTACTCCTGGATTCACCCCTCTCTTGATTAGAAGCCGCATACTACGCAGGCGCACGGTCGTAAACGCATTCTGTCAGAGGAAGAGATTGATGACATCCTGGAGTGTATCGCGAAGGACGCAACTGTAACACTACACGAAATGCGAGTTGGAGTACGTGCCGATATGGATAAGAACCTTTCAAAGTCTACAATAACACGCCCGCTGGACGGCCGTTTGATGACTATGAAGAACACCTATCAGACTCCAGAAGAAATGAACAATGATCGAACTAAAGCGACACGAAAGAAGTTGGTTCAAAAGTTTCTCGAGCTTGAAAGGGTGGGGAAGTTCTTCATATGGATCGACGAAACCAACTTCAACGTTTGCTGCAAACGTACTCGTGCGCGGGCGCCCAGAGGAGTGAGGGCCAGTGTCAAAGTAGCCAACAGTAGAAGCCTGAATTTGCAAATCATCGGCACACTCACAATGGATGGAAACGTTTCGATGACTACCCGAAGAGGCTTAATCACTGGTCTTCTATCTCTCGAATAGCTGCGAGGCATTTTAGACAAGTTGAAGCGGGAACTGGAGCTCCGGCAGTTGGTCGTAGTGTGTGACAATGCACCACTTCACACACGTTTGGTATCACTTGCGTCTGTCGAAAGATACGAAGGGGTTACCATTCTGTGATTGAGCCCACACTCCCCCTTCCTCAATCCCATTGAAAATGGTTGGCAGGTGGTGAAGGCTCGAGTGAAGAATGAAATGCGAATGCAGTACGATGAACTTCTGACCGGGAATCCCCAGAATCTCATGAGGCAAATGGAATGGAGGTTATAGTTTCTGGAACGGATTGCCAGAACAGCAACCAGTGAGATCAGTGTTGTTGGATGTGGTAATGCGATTCGACACATTCGTGTAACTTTTCCTGGTTACTTGAAAAAAATTACATGTTTTGATTACATTTCCGGCTCATCACTTTAGGTATCTGGTTGTATAGGGTATACCACTAGGAGCAGATAGTGACATGAGGAATGTCAAAGTCTCGGCGAAATGCGTTATCAAGGTCACAGACGGTCGCATAATTCTGTGCTCTGTGGTAATCCTGGATTATTCCGTTCATTTTTTGTGCTACATTCTCGGAAATACGCCCATTCGTTTCGGCTCGCCGAGTTCTATCGAACGGGATTTATATTTGCGCAGTAAGTCCTCCGTCTCGCTATTTCATCCCAACCGGCGTCTTCGGCAATTCGTACATTAAGAACCACGCTTGAAAGCTTGTTTTTTCAAGGTAATCTCAGTGAATTTAAGAAACCATTCTACAGAGCTTTTCTAAAGCTATCAGGTGACATATAGCTTAGTACTGTGCACCACCATACACCATAGATACTGGCTATTTTGTCCTTTCATCTATATTCCTTCGTGCACTCTACTACACGAAGTGTTTGTGATTCCATACACGCTTGCGCCAGGACCCATCACCACCAAACCCGGACAGCGACGGTTACCGCTAGCCGGACTAGTCAATTCACGCAGCTCACAACGGTGCGACCGGCGTGATTTAAAGTGCATACGAGTCACTAAGCCATGGGAAGGCGAAGTTTATCAGCGGGTCCGCGCGTGAACAAAACAACGAAGGTCAATCATGGCTCAAGTAAGCGGAGAACTGTCATCACAAAAATCACGTGCTCTTTGTGTGCAAATTCTTACGACGAAGTGGACGTGAACTCAGAACTTGGCGGAAACCGCAGCGTAATAACAAATAGTTTGTGGTTCTGTGATGCGTGTTCAGATAGCCCAATAGCCAAGATTATCCGAACTCTCAACGCGAGGTGTGAAATGTTGGCTGTTGCGTCATCCGAACAGAAAGAATTGGTCAAGGCTTTGGGAGGGAAAATCGCTGAACTCGAGTTGCAGCTTAGTGTATTAAGTAGCCCTAATCCCAGACCTAGCAAAAGACCAAAGTTATCCATTAAAAATGTTACACGTTCCGGCGAAAAACAAGCACCATTAGCGATAAACAACTGTGATGCCAAGCCAGTTGAAAATTCTATAAAATCTTCTGTTGTACCGCAAGGCGTAAAGACTTATGCACAAATTGCACGATCATCGCTATTAGCTGGGCAGCACATTACAAACTGTGTGTAACGTCGTTGTACAGGAGAATTCTTGCTGCAGCCTTGACTTGTCTTCCCCACAAGACAAAACCAACACTCCCACACGACAAACCTCCACCCAAAAAGAACTGCAACAAACTAAATTACTACGCAACCAACAAGCGATGACAGACATATGTTCAAACGTACCAGAACCCACCAGCGAGTCGTTAAAAGGTCGACAAGCCGAAGAGCAAAATCGTTGGCGGCAACTCGTGCCATTATTGATTAACGCCTACATTCGTCCCCACCTAGAGTATGCGGTGCAGGCATGGCGTCCGTGGTTAAAACGGGACATTCGTCTCCTGGAGCAACCACAAAGAAGAGCCACTAAGGCAACACGTGGTCTATCGGGCCTTAGTTATGAACTGCGCCTTCGTTCGATCGGTCTGTACTCCTTAGAATACCGACGACTTCGCGGTGATCTGATCCTCACTTACCGGATACTAAGAGAAGAGGACCATCCATGTAAGTCGCTGTTAACATTATCTGCCGACAAACGATGCCGAGGCCATGCACTAAAACTTGTGACTCAATATTCCCGTTTAGATTGTAGAAAGTTTTTTTACTCTCTTAGTGTCTGTCCGCACTGGAACGCACTGCCATCGCATGTGGTGAACGCACCAAACATCGAGACATTCGCAAGACTATTGGACTTGCACTTACATGATACACATTATATAACGGTATGACAAACTGCAATGTCTAACTTACTGATATTTTTGTGTCACACCTGAAACTTTTCTTTTCTTCCATTTGCCATCCTGTGGGTCTTGTAAAGTTATTGCTTTTTATCCCACCATACACCATTGAACTATTGAACTATTGAACGTACGTATGGTTATACATTCGTACGGGGGTTGCAGCGATATGTGATGTGAACGTTAGGCAATCACATGGGACTGGCTTCCAATGAGACATGTGCGAGTGATATTTGTAGCGTATCGTCTACTTCGTACAGGTATGCGTCGCGCGTTACTCGTTCATGAATAATCTTAGACAATGCAGATAGGGTTTCAGAATTCTGAAAACTAAGACGTATGGAAAATGAATTGCCGAAATACTGAGAGTTATCGAAATGCATCAAAAATCCACAAGGGATTGATGCATCAAAAAGAATTGATATGCAACTACTTGTGCGGTCTGTAAGCCACCAGGAAGTGGACGAGTGTTATGCTCACGTTATTGTGATGTCGGGTCAGAGTACACTTTAAACGCTGCTAGAAATATCCGGTTCAGCATTCGGGGAACATTGTGGCGCCCAGGGCACATAGTGCGCGTGGTCCCGTCACATAACTGGCTTCGTTGACGAGTTGTAGTACAACCGCGCGAGAGCTTGAGAAATGGATTCACACCTAAATACAGATACATGGCGAGAAATTATGCTTTCTCGCCTACCTCTGTTGGCGTTTCGTGAGCAGGTGTTTAGGGATTTAGACAAGTACGCAGCAGACTTGACCGCCATGGGTCGAGGTTGTGGTCGTTGATCGATTGCCTAACACATAAAACCAGCCCGGGTGAATGGACGCCGATTTGCCACGCGGCATGATGACAAATGCGAACTGTCAGAGCACATAGGGAATGCACAACTTAGGTTTACCACGATCTTATGGGAAATATTTACGGCAAGACCGCACGTAGATTAGCAGCAGTTGTGTAGCCACTGCTTATGCCACCCGGGGCAGTTGTTCGTTGTTCCCTCCCCCTGCCAGTAATTAGTTGCGTAAACCACCACATCTGCGAACATCGGTTCAATAGGACGTTTCATTGAACAACAATAATCAACGACAATTTTAGGGTGCAGTTGTAAGTATTGGCATTTGTTAATTGTTACCATACTCGCGCACAAAATTTGCAAACACGCGTGGCGCGAAAACTACCAATAACCCCAATCAAATTCGGTACATCGACTCGGTCCCTTCTTTATATAGACAATGGCCAAGTTCGTGAACGTTTTCGGGTTCATAGGTGCCCGAAGCTAGTTCGGTACAAGTTTCGGTCTTGAGAAGCAGCGCTCACTGTTGACAATGATGATAGCACGTGTAAGTAAGGTTCGCAACAAGGTACCAATTTGCGGTGCGGATTCACCGCCGTGATATTTACGTATGCAGCTCAAAAGCTTTAAATGGCCATTAAATTTTTCCTTTCCTTAACCCTTTCACAAAATACTGTAACCTTTTCCGCTCGACAAAGAATTACGCCTTCTGTATATTTTCCTCAATGTAGCTGAGCCGACAAGCACAGTTATGTTCCAGCCGGATATACGAACGATTCGACGCTCAATAAGTTTCTGCAATTCGGAGCGGCTTTTAGGATGTATTATCATGTTAGCTGCCTCCATTTTGAGCGAACCGCCATGCTAACTTCATTTTCCCAAGCGATCATTCATCTCATCGCACGCTACTCCGATCCGATCGCCCAGCCTTCACACACCTATGGTTGGCGGCATCCGGTTTCGGATTTGCCTGTCACTGTGGCCAGCCACACGACGACTGCGCCTACAGAGGGACCATGGGTGGCTTGCACCGCACCACCCACAGCTCCAACCACACACCCCATATCCAGTGTAAACCCGAAGGAATAAGACCGAGAGGCATGTGGATGGGAGCCACGTTTCATCAACGGAGCCGGCCCACACTCATTCACAGACAAACACAAGCACACTGTATTTGGGGAATCAACCGCACACAAGGCGGTGGCTGGACCGTAGTCCGCTCCACACTGAATGAATGGAACCGCTCTTTGAGCCTAGCACGGCCACAAGGACCGTGCACCTGCTCCCCTCCAGCAATGACCAACTGTCTCCTTGAGCCAGATGGACGAGGTAGGGGTACTAGACATGTAGGCACCTTGTCAACATGCGCATCAAGCGCAGCCACACCTGGGATGTTAAATAACAGCTAATCATTCGAAATGCCGATATCGAATAAAGTAAACGCATATGACGACATAAATACTCGCTAAATGAGCATATAGAAGAAATTGGTTAACTGTGAATACGCGAAAGTACCAAATGTCCGAAAGTTATTTAAAATATAACACGCGATAAAATTACGCCAGTTTACCACAATTTGTATGAGCGACGTATGTAAGTTGGGAGAAGATTATCAAGTACGTAGAACAAACCAAATAAAATGTAATGGATTTTATCCACATTAAAAAGACCTAGTTTAAGTGTTAGCTGGTTTAGCCCAACTGCGGTGAAGAAGTATCATGAACGCGACATCAGCCTCAGCATGGGGCACACATACATACATGGTTGGCGGCATCCGGTTTCGGATTTGCCTGTCACTGTGGCCAGCCACATGACGACTGCGCCTACAGAGGGACCATGGATGGCTTGTGCTGCACCACCCACAGCTCCATCCACACACCCCATATCCGGTGTAAAACCGAAGGAATAAGACCGGGAGACATGTGGATGGGAGCTACGTTTCATCAACGGAGCCGGCCCACACTCCTTCACAGGCAAACACAAGCACGCTGTATTTGGGAATCAAGCGCACACAAGTCGGTGGCTGGACCGTAGTCCGCTCCACACTGAGTGCATAGAACCACTCCTAGAGCTTAGCAGGATCACAAGGACCGTGCACCCCGTCCCCTCTAGCAACGACCAACTGTCTTCTGGAGCCAGGTCACGCACCTATTGTGCCCTCTGTATGGACATGTACCAACACGCCACTGGCGCCGACAGCATTTTATCGTGCTTGACCTCATATGTTGGCCAGGTATATGGTATGTTAGCACTGTTACTCCCTCCGTAGTACAGGCATGACGACGTATGTTCCAGTTGTCTATCCAAAATCCCATTTTGGACGGTGATCTGAGTGGAGCTCACACGGGCGTCGCCGACTGTCTGGATGACCGCACCTCTTTGGAACAATGGTGTGAGCGCAGATAGTGTGTTCGAAGCACTCACCTGCAATCAGCGAGAGACAGGTGCGTGTTTCGGAAGCTGTTTGCAAAGTGCATTGTAAGACCAAGTGAATTTTCCGGGTGGGGTAAACATCACATATATCACAGTATGGGATATCGGGAAGCCGTACGTTAGGTTTCCAGTCAAGCTTTCCTACAGCAAACCCTATCTAATTTCCGTGATCGAAATGCCCGAGCGGCTATCCAGCACAACTTGGATACCGTTCTGATCTTTCGGACGATCCATCATTTGAACCAATAGCATTCGTAAACGAATGGGGTGCAGTTGATGTATATATATGGATGTTCTCACATTGCACACAGAGGGCTACGCCAGCCCCAGCGGGAGTGGTCCACATGACTAACTGTGACACTGAGCCACTACCGTGGACAAGATGATCGGGTGTCGCGATAATCGATCTGCGCGGGAATCCTGGTGCCATTTGTGACAAATGTCAATGTCAGTCGTACAAGTGCGAAATACCGCCAAGCAGTGTAAAGCACATTAGGGTTGCAACAAGGCCCGACCTCGGACTTTCGTAATAAGAACGGAACACTGCTTCTCCGAAGATGCAAGACAAAAAGGAGGTCCGATTTCTTTTTAATCTGATATACGGTCCGGTGTAATAGGCTCCCATTCACAATCACGTTGTGTGACAGTGTAACATTAGTTGGCACTAAGCTAGGAATCTACGTTGATCAGAGCAGGATTACGACGTTATTCACGTGGGTAAGAACACCCCGATGAACAATTCCACGCAGGCCCAGCTAACATCGAATGGGTGAATAAGAGGAAAATCGCGCAGATGGTCTGACACCGCCAGAATACATGAAGAGCAAACTGTCCCAAACACGGTAGGTAAAGCAAAAAAGTTTGTCAAAATTCTGCGCCGCAGAACCAACAACCGCTCCTGCTTTAACACTGGATTGGTTATATTCGTGAAACACTCTGCTTGGATGATGTGTTAGCGGAATCCGTGTCACGACTGCCTACCTCACCGAACTACCAAGGAAGTGGCCCGAGAGTGGTGAAGGTGGTCCTTCAGTCAAAACATATGGTAGTACGGATGCTAAAAAGCTGGTACATGTTCCATTGCAGGCTACCATCTGAGGTTCGGCGGAAGATAATCAGCGATATGCCTCCTAGAGATGAGACGTCGCTCAAAGAACCAAACGCGATGGGATCTATGGGAGAACAATGCAACAGCAGTGTGCCGAATGAGCCCATACAACCAATAGAAGATGATATTGACCAGATATCTTGCACTGTACGTCGAAGATTAGACACGGGACTAACTACACGGACGATGAATAAGACGTTAAACCCTTCACCAAGTACACATCGAAAAAGCGATTAGTCACTGACCACTCACTGGTCGGCGAAACTTCACGTATTAGTTGTACAACCTCCGAAACATTGTTTAAATCTGAGAAACTTTCGTGTATGTACACCAACGCCCAAGGGCTCTTCAGTAAAATTACCGAACTTCGACTACGTCAGGTTGCAAATGCTCGGGAGCTAATTTCTATTACCGAAACTTGGTTACACCAAGAGGTGACTGATGCTGAGGTTGAGATAGCCGGAATGTCACTCATCCGGAACGACCGCCCCAGCAGAGGAGGTGGGGTCCTAATCTACTACCGCAGCGATCTACAATGTACACTAGTTGATGATCTGGAAACACACGTTACCGACTCACTCGGGTGCCGTATCCGACTAAGACACAACGACACATGTCTCGTAGCTGTCGTTTACCGTCCCCCAACGTCCACTCCAGAAATGGTTTCCTGCTTGATCCGTGGCCTAAACAGAGTAACACGCACTAGGTACAGCCACATTCTCATCTCCGGGGACTTCAATCTACACAATCTGGAGGCTTTAGCATCACCCAGTGAGCAGTTCAAAGCAGACTTGCATGAACTGATCGCTACTATTCCCTTGTATAATCATGTTACCACGCCCACTAGATTCAGGACAGCAAACAAACCGTCCATATTGGACCTTGTGCTCACGAATGAAGAGCTCATGGTTGACAAGTTATTGATGGATAGTCCATTAGGTCTCAGTGACCATGTAGTAATGACGTTCAACTATGTGTATTATGCAGAGTATCCATCTGAACACTCCGAACTAACTCATACAATCACACGCTACCACGTATTAAAAGAACTCGCCGACGCAGCTGCTTGGGAATTCTCAAACATAAGTCCACTTGACAATGTTTGGGTAGAGTTCGTTAATAGACTTAGCGACATCGTCAACAGAGTATCAGAGACCAAGCCCCTTCGTCCCGCAAAAATACCTTCAATTCTAAGGAGCAGGACTCGAAAATGCCTGGCGATAAAGGATGCAGCATGGCGTGCCTACAAGATTAACCTCGACTCAGAGACTTGGGGAAATTTCCTGACCCATCGCAACCATTGCACTGCATTTGTCCGTGAGGACAAAGTAATTTATCAACAGTGCCTAGCCTGGCAAACAACAAACGGCTATATAGGCATGTCAATAAACTTCGTAAAGTGAAGCATGGAATCCATCCACTTTCACGACCGGCGGTAGAGTACAAAGCGCCGAAGAAGCAGCTAATATCTTGCGGCCACAATACGCCCCAATTTTCGAACTCACAACCTCTACCTGTCCCATAATGTCATGCACATTACCGACACCATTGTTTACAAAAGTAATTTCCGACCCAGCAATCGTGCTAAGGAAGTTACTCTCACTGTGTGAGCATAGTTCTCCGGAAACAACATCCGCCCGAAGGCACTGAAGGCTGTGGCCAACAAGCTAGCTAAATCACTGTCACAGTTCCTCGAAAGGTACTTTGATGAACAACAGGTCTCCACTATATGCAAGTGTAGCACTATCACCCCTATTTTTAAAGGCGGTAGCCGTTTAGCGCCTGCAAACTGTCGACCAGTGAATCCCCTCTCCAGTGAATCTCTTCCTCGTGAAGGTGATGGAACCGCTCATCGCTGAGGCTTTAATGGACTACCTGGAAAAATGCAACATCCTGGTACCGGAGCAGCATGGCTTCCGTCAACACCGGTCATGCAGCACCAACCTACTGATTGCACGAGGTGGTTCGACCGAAGTGGTTGATGATGGTGTCGGAGTTGACGTCATCTATCTGGACTCCTCCAAAGCTGTCGGCCGTCTAGATCACCGCATCCTACTTCAACGGCTACAGAGTTATGGAATCGGAGATCCTGTATTTGTTTGGATTGGCAGTTTCGTTCACCAACGGAAGCTTTAATTATGTGGTAGGGGATCAGTCTCTAACCCAATTGATGTGGAATGTAGTGTCCCACAAGGCTCAGTGCTGGGACCGCGTTTATTCCTGGTGTTTATCAACGACCTGGCATCACTTATCTCTTCCGCTTTCCTGCTTTCTGCCGATGACGTCAAGATATGGCGAGCGATTAGTAACAAGCCAGATCACGATATACTCCAACATAACCTATATTGCATTTACGAATATCAAAGAGGAACATGCTGCAATTGAACATAGCTAAGTGCGAGGTGATACATCTGCGTCACCAGCCGGTGAGTGCTTACAACTTTGGAGTCCACACCTTGGAGAAGGTCTCTTAAGAGCGTGACCTGGGTGTATTGGTACAAAAAGATCTCGGGTGTTCAAAACAAGCACAGAAGACGGCGATAACCAACAATCAACACTTGGGCTTTCTTCGCAGAGCCTTCGGTCAGTTTGAACCTTCAATCTTTCCCCAAATTCTTAACACCTACGTGCGACCGCAAGTGGAATATGCTATTCAGGCGTGGTAGCCGTGGCAGAAACAGGATCTTGTTGCTCTCGAGACTCCGCAACGAAGGGCAACCAAGAACGTCAGGCGCCTCTTTCATCTGCCCTGTCCGCTTAGATTAAAACCTCGAAGAATGTAAAACAGTCGATATCGGCTTTTGCAGGGGATCTCATAGTGGTTTATCAAATTCTGAAGAATCCAAACCACATTTGCAGTCCGCTGCTGGAATTGAACCACAACACTAGCCTAAGAGGTCACCCTCTTAAACTGACAATTCAGTATAGCCGGCTTGAATGCCGTAGAAATTTCTTTTCTTTCCGCGTGTGCCAGCCTTGGAACGCCCTCCCTAATTATGTCGTCTCTGCTCCCAATCTGGAGATATTTAAATAAACGTGCTGGCGACGCATTGTCTCACTTAAATTTCATTTTATGACTTGTTAGCCAGGGGCTACAAAACGCAATCAAACGGTGTCTTGCCAAACGCCTAACCAATGGATTCATGGATTTATACGTTTAATGCGCGAACATCCTCGCTACTCTACATAAGTTTATGGTGAGTTCACCACAACGCTTTTCACTTTATCATGCAAATCATTTTCGCAATAATTTCCATCCCACGGGACTTGTTAAGCAGTGCATTTTTACCCGCAATAAACCATTGTTCCATTTTTAATAGTTCCATTGAATGAAAGACCACACAATTCAAAACCCGGTCGCTCTCCGTTAAGCGTTCAGCTCGTTCTTTACCACCTTCATGGACGTGGAAACTCACCCTATAGAGGCATACAAACGACGATGGCTGTTACTAGAATTGATATTTCTTTTCAAATACTTACCAGACAATTACTTCTATTCAACCCACCTCTATATTGGACACCGATGGTGTCCTCCCATCCGCCATAAAACTAGGAGGGCCTGACATACCATTACTTGCTCTGGATATGTTTATCATCTAAATTTAATGCAGCTAAATCAACGAACGTGGAACTCGCAACGAACATGTAACTTCAATGGTCCATGTAGCTGTTTTAACATATCGTTCAACGCGACTTGATTAGGTCACGCTAACAGTCGCCGTTTTGTTCGTGGAAGGGAGCTGAAGAGAATACGTGGCTTAAGGCACAAAATTCGGTTCCCTATCTATTATAACGTAACAGCATCGAAGCTACATGAGTACTACCTGAATCCCTTCTCGTGTCTAATCTTGACCGATGCAGATAGTGTGTGCAGCAACCTACAGCAATTCACTCTTACCCTAGTTAACCATCCTGCAGTATACTTGGTGGCATCCAGTTACATTTTTGCCTGTCACTGCGGCCTCCATAGGACAGCCACAGGACACCTGCATCTACATAGGGACCATAGGTGGCTTGCGCTGCACCATCCAGAGCTCCATCCATACACCCCATATCCAATTTAAACTCGAAGGAATAAGACAAGGAAGCATGTGGATGGGGGCCACGTTTCATCAACGGAGCTGGCCCATACTGCTTCAACATACACAGCAGCAATCATGCGTACTAGACGTACACAAGGTGGTCGCTGGACCGCAGTCTGCTGCACATTGGGTGGAACGACTCTTTGAGCATAGAACGTCCACGAGAACCATACTCCCCTGCCCCCAGCAACGATTCAGTCTTCTGGAGCCAGTAATCGAGATGGAGAGTGTTAGACAAATAGGCAACTTGTCAACATTCATGTCAAGTGTAACCACACTTGGGGTATCAAACAACCAACATAGCATTTGAGGGAAAGTGAACACACAAATTAACAAAGAATATGCAGCAGTATAGCAGAATTGAACAAACCAAATAAAGTAGAATGAATTTTTTCCAAATTAAATTGATCTACTTTAAGTGTGTCGGTTCAGCCCAACTGCGGTTAAGAAACATCATGAATGCAACATCAAATTCGGTATCTGGCACAATATAGTGCAGTATACGGATCGACATAGTGCACGTTGGCCTTATCCAAATTGAATAGACCTAGCGAAAGCAATTGCCTAGTTTGCAATAACCCTATGAAAAACAATTGCAAAGTATGATAAAATGAAATAAGAGAACGGGTATCAACTCGGTGTCGGTGTTACGATGCACATAAAAGAGGTTAACTGCAACTCTTCAGTTCCCTATGACCGCTTATTGTGCCATAGGCGCTTTAGCGCGACCTCGAATCCGCCAGCAGGATCCGCAGTGTGCCCCCCTTACAATTAAGCATAACAAAATAAGGACTTACGGAATCAGAACGGAGGAAATCAAACGGAAACGGATAAAATAGGTGAAACAAGTGTCTGACACAAATGTCCTTATCATATTGGTGGTAAATACTCTCTATTTGAATGATCCACAACATCTTGGAGCCCAATCCTCAAACTGGTCATCTGACATCATCCGATAAATTGGCGCATATTACATTTGCCACTTTGCATCTAACTGCTTGCGTAGAATCATCCTACTAGCCGTCGAAGGGACCCCTCTCGGTCACAATCCATGTGACAATTCCAGCTGTAAAGCCACATTAAAGGCAAGTCAGAAATACTATTGAAGAAATGTAGTTTTGTGTTACCATCCCATCGCTTTGCATCGTAATTGTAGGTCTACTTCTCCTTGTGTACTTATGTGGGAATGCTCCTACACAGTGAAATACATCGAACTCCAACGTGGACATTTGGAATTGAAACAACAAACGCGCAAAGTGTGAAATTTTGCTGTCTTTTAACAGAACGATAGTTGTCACAGCCCAGTCTATTAGAATGCACATCAATGCAACCGAACAGGAATGCACATTCACGTCGCTCGATAGCATCCGGCAACTTGACAAGCCGTTGAGCCCATCACACTCTCATTTCGATGTCATCCATACAAGACTGACCAAACACTGGCTCGAAGAATTGGTAGCATACTGCAAAGGGTAATCAGGGCAGTAGCCGTAGCAACTAGTCGGAGTGGATCACTGCACCAGCGCGATCCCTAAACACATCTGAGAACTCGTCAGCAATTAAACCCGGTCAAGTTAATCAGTGAGGTCATTGCGCAACTACCCGCTAACCTTGTTGGTAATTGGTGGGACACCACCAACCACGGTGACCCGTCCAGTGTTAAGCGCATAGCAACAACCGGCAATTATGACCATTAGCGTGGACTTGGTTACGCGATGTGCACCAACCGATGCACGCCTAGCTGTGTACATCTAATTAAGCATCCAACATATAAAAGTGGGCAAGCATTGCGTTTGCGACTGAAGTGTGTGACCGGAATATGGACATATTCATTGCGCTCCTGACCACTGCATTCGCTTGGTATGGACAGACGCCAATGACTATGCGGAAGTGAGCCTCACCTGTGCAAAGAATCGGGTCTCCGGTTAATCAAATCCGTCCTTTCTGCAAATCCTTTTGTTAGCCATCAAAAGGATGAAGGAACGCACTAATCCACCGATCCAGAATCAGAATCCGGTTGTCGCGTGTTGTTCAACATCGGCACCCGAAATTGATGGGACAGTGTTGGGATCCTGTCTGCATAACATGAACTTGACTGTGAAACCCCGCTGAGCTGTGTTCATCCGCCATCATTTGGTGAGTATTGCTCTAGTATAACATAACTGCCTACTTTATTGTTTGCCATTACTGTAATTACCAGGAGATTTAACTACCTGCGTACATAACTCTATAGATGACTGATCACATAGTCATTCACACGACTCATTCACCTATTCAGATAGTCTGGTATTAATTGTTGATCAGATAGATCATGCGTGGTTGCGTTGAGTTCAGTGTTACGCACTTGATAAGTGACCTATTCATGCGTATGTTTCTCGGTTGTGCCAGAGGCTGTCCCTGAATTAGGGACAGCTCATCGTTACAGTAATGCTCATTCTCATGCAGGAGTGAGATGTGTATTCTGTAGTGTGTGTTATCAAAACATTCTAGAACACATATACGCTTATGCCAAATTTTGTGAAGCACCTTTTATTACTGTTTATAAACCCCTTGATGCATCCTGGAAGTACTTGTTTGGTGATATGCCTGATAAAACTATGTTCATTAGCGATTTCTGGTGCTGAAAATTTCCAAGTTTAGCGTAGAATGTTCATGCATTTGTACAGGGCCTGATATTGGCTGGTAGTCCATTCCACAAGACAGCGTAGCTGACAAGAAGTTTGAGCGAATAGATGTCCTGGATTTGGTATAATTAGTTTTCATTATTCTTGTGAAGTTCCGGGTAAAGTTATCTTGTCTTTTTAATGTTCACAGATAGGGGGTCTTTGTTTTACGAGATTGTGTATGAGCATCAGATTATGTTTCAGTCTTCGCAACCAAAGTGACTCGAGGTTAAGCTGCTGATAAACTTCTTGATAGCTCAATAAGAACGAATTTCATAGTTTCATGGGTTTGTGCAGAACAAGTAATCTTTACTTTTCGGTGGTTCGACCTCGAAGTCTTACGGCAGGGTCCTGTTGTGGTCGGTAGGTTCTAAGTGTTGTAGATTACGACTTGGTAGTGGTGTGGGGCACAGGTATCCAGCGTCTTGATGGTGCTGACGTGGCTACCTGGAAGAAAGGGACTAGTGTGCAGGTAAACGTCGGATGTTTGCGGGGTTATTTCTTTGCAAGTGAGGGCACAGAACATGGCAGTATGGGGACATAAAGGTATGAGACAGGGGGACAGTTCGGTAAAAATAAATAAGTGGTTATTAAGTGGAGTGCTGAACGCTAGTGTGTCAGAAGAAGTGACCCTACTAGCTAGCTTGGCGAATGGCTCAAGTCTTTCAAGATGAAAGGCCAGCGAGGCGAGAGCCAAACATCTAGGTGTTGTTTTAAGACCTCCATATTATGTGCTGAGACAACAGTTTCAAGCAGGGCGTTCCAGACGTAGGTGATACGCACACTTAAGCTAGTCCTTTGGCACTGGAGCCGACTGCTGCTAGTCATGAGTTGGAGCGAGTGCTCTCATAGTTGGTCTGTGCGGGTGCGAACGAGTAAGTCGCTATTAAGATGCTTGTTTTAAGTCAGGATAGAATAGGCTAGAAAGAGATCACCATGAAGCCTACGGTAGTTCAGTGGGAAGTGTTTAAGGACCGCAAGGCGCTCTTTGTACGAGAGGTGGGTAGTCCCTCCACTCTCTTATTGGCTCTGCGCTTGACAGTTTCCAGCGTAGCCTCGTCCTTCTTCAGGTACGGCGGTTGGACCAATATATTGTACTCCAACAGCGGACGTACAAAGATGCTGTAGAGGCGAACAAATGTTTCTCTAGGGAGCGACCGTAATTCACACCCAAGTAGGGCCAGGCGCAGGCTGGCCTTTCTCGCCAATGTGGCTACGTTAGCGCTCGGACTCAGGTCGGTGGATATAATAGTGCCTAGGTCGGGTTCCTGTGATGTGGCGTTAATACGCGCGCCGCCAATGGTGTACTTAGTGCTCGTACCTTGTCCTATGTGTATGGCCTAGCAATTGACGGTTTTAAACGGGAGCAAGTTTTCCGAGACCCAGGAGTAGGCAGCATCGATGTCTCTCTGAAAAGGCGCCTGATCGTTCGGCTCGCGGATAGGTCGCCATATCTTAGCATCGTCAGTGTAGAGCAGAATATGGATGCTAGTGGAAGATGGTAGGTCATTAATGAACAAAGTAAACAGTAGAGGCCCAAGGATAGATCCCTGGGGTACTCCGGTCGTCGCAACCAGAGCGCTAGGAAGTGCGCCACGTACACGAACTTGGTAGGTGCACTCGGATAGATAGGTACTTAGCCAGGAGATAATTTGTTTGTCAATCCCGAAACGTCAATTTACTTAGGAGGACTGCACGATTAACCCGATCAAATATTTTAAAAAATATAGGTAAACCACGTCAGTTGGAGTATATATATATAAACCTAACCGTCAAATCTAACCGACCTAGCAATATCCAACCGCAAGAAATCCCACAAGGTTGGTTTTCTTTGCATTATCTTACTTAGGAGTCTGAGTCTGGAAACCAAAGCTCAGATCGCGATGGCACCACTGTAGTCTCGTCGTATTCGGCAAGCTAAACGTAGTGTACTATGCACGCCACCAGCTAATAAAATAAAATGCAAGGCCTCAAAGTAAAAGTGAATCTGTTTTACTGCAAACAACAACCTGATTTCAGAACTTAATGATAAATTCCTCTCTCTCACAACTTAATGCGATGAAAAACGCAGACACTCATTGAACCCCTCAAAGATCAGCAGATTTCGCTTAAATACATCAGTAACTCATTGGAGAAGACTGATCCGGTCATGTTGGGAAAAGCAGGGCAGCTAATTACTCCTATTGACTCCATGCACGAACGAATGTGTAGAACAGAAAAGTGATTGTTCTTAAACCATCGGACAGATCTGATCTGGATAAAGTAACATTAACTATTCTGCGGGCTTGTAACATGTCTGATGTAGACTAAGCATCAACCTGCGACAACGAAAACCACGGAACCTTGTTGCCTGGTCAGTTACAAATTTTGAGCGAATTAGCCGTGGAGCGAAACATGCACTGTATATCCATCGTAGGCCTGTACCTCCAAAATAAGTACATTTCGCTTAAACTTGATAGAACATTACTAGAGCGTTCCGCAATTAACACTCCACCTCGGATTCTGTAAAAGGCCAGTATATCCACCGGGAACTCTCAGTCAAACCTCCATATTACTGTACCTGATGTGAATACTAGGTGCACCGACATGGACGATGTTATTTCATCTGCAGTGGCAACAAGCTCGAATGCCATCGATTTTTCTTCTAATAAAACTAGGCGAAACAAACGGATAATGCGGTTTCTCCTATTTTTGATAGCTACAGCCCAACAAAGAGGAATTCGTCTGGAGTAAGGATTGAAGGAATGTCGAAGTGCTTCAAATAGTGTGGCTACAGCAACACCTTGGTTGAATCAAAATCTAATCTATCACAAGCGGAAGTGATTTTTGGAAAAGATGAGTCGTCCGCGGAAGTCCTAGATAGGATACGATTCCGGCCGGCGACATCAGTCGCAACAGCATAGAGGTGGAAGTAAACTACAATACCCTCTTGAATTCTGAGCAATAACGACTGCCATCAATACCGGATAGGTCACCTTCATTTTCTGCACTCGCCCGTGCCAAGTTTATGTAAGAGCAGCAGTATTGAAGCGACTAATAATGATTGATTCGGGACGGGAGCATAAACATCTGTGGATCGCTTATAGTGGAATTGGGCACTGTGTCTGTTCAATATGAGTGAAGGTGCCATGCCTATTTCTGCGACCTCCAGCAGACAACAGCAGAGGAACCTGTTCAGCGCAGTGTTTCAGCTTTAGTTCACAGATTCGCCCACAACTATCCACGTCAGGATCGCGTTTTCACGAATTATGCCAAAATCGCAATCGAGCACACTTACATCGAATTACACAAAGTAAAATGAAACGTAATAGCAACCGTGATAATGACTGAATGTCTGAATGATTAATGCCCCAAGAAATTACAGGAACCAGGCTTAGGAAGCGGGATCACAGATGATACTTGCATTGATGAACTTCAATGCAGAAATAGATTCAAGGCACTTCAAGATTCACCGACGAGGAGAAACGCTACATAACATGATGACTCTAAATATGGTTGGTATTGCAAAAAGCAAGCTCCTCAGTCAACACAATGGATCCAATTATATAAATCTACAAGTGACTCCCTTCATAAAAAACCATACAATGAGAAAACACAGTTCTGGGGTCCCGTCTGTGTTAGGGTGAATTGTTTCAACTACAATCGATGAAGAACGGCTTTTGCTTCGCTCATAAAGTAAGAGGAAATAAAAAATTGTGCCCATGTAGGTAAAAGTCCAACAAATTAAGTCCACATCAACACAGATGATATGACGACATAGCAGTGTACAGAACTGATAACCTGACTACAATCAAACAAAAGCAGGAGATAGTTGACTTTATTCATAATCTACCTATTCTGCCATTTCTGGTCCGAATTAAGAGTCGTTTTTTTCTTTTTCAGTTACACTCACACCAATACGTTACCGACGATTGCACAGAAACAGTGGTTGATCAAATGGGGACAATGCTACTCCAATTATGATTACTGGAGCAACGAACAGATGCCACTCGTGATTTACCTTTAGGATGTCATCATCGTGAATGTCTAGCTCAGGTGGTCTCGTGAAACGCTCGTGAAAGCGAAAATACCGCAGGATTCTAAGGTGATCCTCACAAATGCGGGTGGATGGGTCACCGACGAATCGAATCCGCCCTTGCAGCAAATCATCCACCCCACCAAAGTAGTCGTATATATCGCCTTGAACGGAAGAATCAGTGTGTTGATCCTCCGAGACTGTGCGGTCATCACAGGCCATCTGCTCGTCATTCGCAACCGACACATTGGACAGGTCTAATCTGACGAAAAGGGAGTTCACTGTGAAATCCCGCCGAGCCGCCTCCAACCACCATTCGTCAGTGAAATCATGTTCAACACAACTTCCTTCAGGCGTGTTGCATCTTCTTAGGCTTGTTATCTTGATAGTTGGCTGCAAGAGCGAACAAAATTGGGAAATACCGTGCTGATCTGGTGAGTTCATTGATAGGTTTTGCAAAACTTCCGTATGACATACTGTGGTATCATAGTCATGAGGTTACCTAGAAAACGTCTGGAGTAAGAATCCATATACCTACAACGACGATTAAAAAACGCACGAGTGAATTGCATTTCAGAGGCGGATTATTCGACCGTATATCAACTCTCACAAAGCGCATGCCTGAAAAGATCACGTAACCATGCGATTCGCTTGGTCAGTCCCACAGAAACACATGGACAATGTTGTTCTTCCAAATTCGATTTTTATCTGGTTACCTAAATAATTGGAATGGAAGTAAAAAATTAAATATCCAAGTGTGCTGGATAATGTTTGCCGTATCATCTAACAAACTTTGACAGTTAGCACGAATGAGAACTGCTATTCGGGTACTCGGTGATAGTGATACATATTTCCCAAATTTCATTTATAGAAAACCGCTGCAACCGTGCTAGAAATCCTAACCGCGTTGCGATGCTTCCTAAACCGAGTGACTTATAGTTGTTACACAACCATCAGAATATGTCATGTAAAATTTTTTATACTGCAGTTCCACAGTTCACCGGATAAGTCTCTCCGATAACAAAGTACTTGCGGTTAGATTGGAGATGTCCGGTTAAAGCAGATGGGAATGGGATTTTACCCGCTTAGGAACAACCAATTCACATCTGCTTCAGCTACGATCTAAGTGATCGAATGGACCAAAGTTCCCTTCAATGCGAATCACCGTCCACATTGAGATTGCGCATCACAAGCCAATCATCACACAACATGTACTTCATTGTGGCACTCCCTATGAACCACTCATTGTGTGAATGGACTTCGAATCACAGTCTCAGTCTGGACCGAGAGCGGACAAAACCTACAAGTTACCCACAAACTGTTAGTTATTAAATCTGAAGTGTAAACTGGAAGCACGGTCACGAATTTGGATTTACTGCTTTCATTTAATTGCATTCATTCTGCTGAATCATAGCATAAACGGAGGATGGGTTGGTAAGTCCCCTGGAGAGAATATGTGTTACTAAACTGTGGTGGATGGCAAACCAGTGGAACTGCTCATAAAGTAGACCAGTATGCATGATTCCACAATCCAAGTGCAGCGATTCGCAACCCGAGTTCGTCCTTAGTTGCATTGTTCGGTAGGAGATGATAGAAGTTAGGTCCTGAACAAGGCACAAAGCGCGTGTCAGCGGACGCCTCCGGCACTTGGACACCTAGCTAAGCAAACACAAACTAAACCCGTCATGCCACACACAGCTAATTTGCACGCTACCAGCTGCCAGTTTCTGCAGTGATGCACATGCACCAGTATCAACCTGCCAAATTTGAAACACAATCCCGAGCTTCTGATTGGGCTGTACGAAAGGGTATGGTCGAGAAGTCTCGGCGGATTAAATGCTGCAAAAGTAACTTGCTAGTGGCGGTGATAATTTTCCAACATCACGTTGAAAAAGTCCTCACGTAAATCGGTAACATTCAATTATTAAACACTGCAAACTAAATGTTGGTCATGTGAATATGTTACTCTGAGCGACTATTTTAAGTGCAAAGTCATTGGCCATGTATGTAATGCACAAAGCATCAGATGAAACAGTATAATTCATAGTGTATTGTGCGATTGGGAATACACGTCCAAAAGATCGCAGAGGGCCAAAACTAGACACCCCCGATTCTGTTCACATCGACGCGCCATTGTCCCGGAGATGCAGTTGACGAAGAAATAAACAGAACAGAGAGACCTCAATTATGATTTAGGGCATAGGGAAAATGAAGTTCCAGAAAGCCCACGAATACCAAAATTGACCGCCAATTTAATTCTATATGATATCATATAATCATCCAAGCGGTAGTATCCACATTTCTACTAGTGGCAATAATCCCATTTGATGAGTGTTCCGCATGTGTATACCAAGGTGATGGTGAATGCAGTACACACAATAATCAACAAACAGTTACTAAAGTACTACAGTTGGAAAAGTCCCTACTGGTGAACTCAGTCACGAGTCATATGCGAATAACAACCATGGAAGCGTGGCAAAATTGTTGAAATTAAATAGTTTCCACGGGAACAAAATATTTACCGTATTGTTCATGCGGATGGCTACTCTTCCGTGCGATTCAGGATTTCGATCTAATCTGGTGATGTTCTCTCGTTGAAATATTCTAATCATTTGTGCGGGAGTTGCGGTGGTTGTAAATTTTAACTTGGTGATGCGTATGCCCAGTAGCATGTCACGAGCGGAGCCACCCGAAAATCGGAGCTCATATCCATTTTCCTCAAAAAACTTGTGCAGAAGTATGATTTCTTCTTGATATGACGCGGGAAAGGCATCGAAAATGACAGGACGGATTCTAACCCCAGTGTTTGGAGGTTGTACAGGATTTGCCATTATCACACCGTAAAATGGGGATACCTTTAGCGAAACAGATTTGGTTAAAAACCGGAACAATGGAATGTTTCGTGGGTTCATTTGGATTGCGCAAAGAAAACATGTTCCCACATTTAGCAAGCGAGTAGTATCTGTCAAAGTACTCTCCAAGGACCAACTGGAGAAATTGCGAGCACCGTTTATTAAATAGCAAGAGTGAAATGGGATGCCTCCCTTGGGGAGTATAAACAAACGAAAAAATGAAGAATTATTGTAAAAGAAGGCGTTCAGAGATCATGAGCAGAATTACTGAGGGCTGAACAATGAAGGAGTAAAATCACTGTAGTGATTTTATGGAAAAACGGAATAAAGAGGGTTAACTACCGTTGAGGAGACAACTGAGGAGTAGAGAAGTTGCCAAAACCACATCAGCCAGGAAAAGTAAGGCCCGCAGCAAATGAAAAACGCTGTCCAATTATTTTCTACTACCGAACTACTCTACAGGCCGAGAATTCACTCACTCAATGGGACTATTAAGGTGCTGTCGGGTTTTAGGTGAATACGATGACGGTGGGGATAACCGATACACTCCGACTCATTCCTGCAAACCTGCCTGTATGCAATGCACGGAAATGCCGAGCATGTGGAACCGTCAGATAAACGCATGCCATTGTTGGTACAGATGTCGTTATTGCGGACATGCTGCTTGTAGCTGGTAAGTTAAACCGCGCTGTTCTGTCGCTGTGCATACGCACATGGGAATGAGATTAGTGTTTGCGAGTTTGCGCTGGGCCAAACATAGATCTCGTACTGCAATTCGACAGCACGCAATGCGTGCAAGAAATCGAACTACTAGTATGGCTTTCTCTGCTCAGTGCACATAAGATACTCAGTTAAGCGACACCTCTTCTCCGGTTGCGTTAGAAATACTCGTGGATGAAGAGATTGTTTTGTCGCTCAAAAAAAACAGAATGCTAGCTCTAACAACGTGAATCCGCAGATAAAGTATGTCCTCGAGGTTAGTCAGGTGGACAAAACTACTGCGAATCCTTTGTAGTAACAAATTCTCGGCAAACAAATCGCCACAAATGCCATATTTTCTCTACGAGTTACATAAGCTGATTTCTGACACATGATCGGTAGCACAAGGCAGCGTAATCCGTGAGAGTCGTTTGAGACAGTGAGCAGCAATAACACTGCCTATTTCCTTCAATTTGGCTATTGAAACCTAATTTACCAGAACGGATATCACTTATGACTAGCGCACACTCACATGGCCTGTTTGATGCCGGTGACGACAATGATCAGCATATAGGTTCACACAAGCTCCATGATATTAGTTAATTTTCCCGCAAATTGCGTAAACATTGAATAAATCTATCAACTACAGACGCCTGCGGTTAATACACAAAATGAAATTAGTCAGGCATACATGATAGGATTAGGTGGGCAGAAAGCAATACTTGGCAGGAAATCACCGTCACAAAAGTGGGTCCTCAGTGAATCACGTCCATGTGCAGTACAGGATCCGAGGGTCAAAGCACCGTTTAAGTGCTGCGTAGTTTCGTAGAAGTGGCCGAATGGTGTATCAGCGAAGCAGCAGAAGTGAAATGTAGACATGTAAGTTATGGTCCTTGTGACTTAGTTGAAGATACGACATTCTTTCCGGTATAGACACCATGCTGCCGCGATGCTCGGAAGATAGACTTGGATTTGAGATACCAGCACAAAAGTCCACAAAGAATACGGTGTGGTGGATCACTTATTAGTAAATTAAATGCCAACCTCAATTGCAATCAGAGCATACTTCCAACTTGACATGAACTCAAGTGGGAAACGATTGGAAAATCGATTTTGAATAGATGCCTTTGGATATGCCATGCTGGTAGAGGTCAGAGTTCACTGCTGTGATTACAAGATGAAAGGATAACTAGAATTGAAAGGAGGTACTGAGAGTCTGAAGTACATTAGTTTGTGCTACAGCTGCACTGCGCTCCGAAACGTACCACATCAGTTCTCTGAGACCATGCAATTGTTTATAGATATGTCAGTAGAGAGCATTGACTTCCTTTTGACAGTGTTGTGTACCACTATATTTCACTTCCATTTATTGCGCATCTATTACAATTTGAGCAACGTGGTAATAAATGGAAGTGAAATATGGAGGTACAGAACACTGTCAAAAGGAAGTCAATGCTCTCTACTGACATATCTATAAACAATTGCATGGTCTCAGAGAACTGATGTGGTACGTTTCGGAGCGCAGTGCAGCTGTAGCACAAACTAATGTACTTCAGACTCTCGGTACCTCCTTTCAATTCTAGTTATCCTTTCATCTTGTAATCACAGCAGTGAACTCTGACCTCTACCAGCATGGCATATCCAAAGGCATCTATTCAAAATCGATTTTCCAATCGTTTCCCACTTGAGTTCATGTCAAGTTGGAAGTATGCTCTGATTGCAATTGTAGTTGGCATTTAACTTACTAATAAGTGATCCACCACACCGTATTCTTTGTGGACTTTTGTGCTGGTATCTCAAATCCAAGTCTATCTTCCGAGCATCGCGGCAGCATGGTGTCTATACCGGAAAGAATGTCGTATCTTCAACTAAGTCACAAGGACCATAACTTACATGTCTACATTTCACTTCTGCTGCTTCGCTGATACACCATTCGGCCACTTCTACGAAACTACGCAGCACTTAAACGGTGCTTTGACCCTCGGATCCTGTACTGCACATGGACGTGATTCACTGAGGACCCACTTTTGTGACGGTGATTTCCTGCCAAGTATTGCTTTCTGCCCACCTAATCCTATCATGTATGCCTGACTAATTTCATTTTGTGTATTAACCGCAGGCGTCTGTAGTTGATAGATTTATTCAATGTTTACGCAATTTGCGGGAAAATTAACTAATATCATGGAGCTTGTGTGAACCTATATGCTGATCATTGTCGTCACCGGCATCAAACAGGCCATGTGAGTGTGCGCTAGTCATAAGTGATATCCGTTCTGGTAAATTAGGTTTCAATAGCCAAATTGAAGGAAATAGGCAGTGTTATTGCTGCTCACTGTCTCAAACGACTCTCACGGATTACGCTGCCTTGTGCTACCGATCATGTGTCAGAAATCAGCTTATGTAACTCGTAGAGAAAATATGGCATTTGTGGCGATTTGTTTGCCGAGAATTTGTTACTATAAAGGAGTCGCAGTAGTTTTGTCCACCCGAATAACTTCGAGGACATACTTTATCTGCGGATTCACGTTGTTAGAGCTAGCATTCTGTTTTTTTTGAGCGACAAAACAATCTCTTTATCCACGAGTATTTCTAACGCAACCGGAGAAGAGGTGTCTCTTAAGTGAGTATCTTATGTGCACTGAGCAGAGAAAGCCATACTAGTAGTTCGATTTCTTGCACGCATTGCGTGCTGTCGAATTGCAGTACAAGATCTATGTTTGGCCCAGCGCAAACACGCAAACACTAATCTCATTCCCATGTGCGTATGCACAGCGACAGAACAGCGCGGTTTAACTTACCAGCTACAAGCAGCATGTCCGCAATAACGACATCTGTACCAACGATGGCATGCGTTTATCTAACGGTTCCACATGCTCGGCATTTCCGTGCATTGCATACAGGCAGGTTTGCAGGAATGAGTCGGAGTGTATCGGTTATTCCCACCGTCATCGTATTTACCTAAAACCCAACAGCACCTTAATAGTCCCATTGAGTGAGTGAATTCTCGGCCCGTTGAGTAGTTCGGTAGTAGAAAATAATTGGACAGCATTTTTCATTTGCTGCGTGCCTTACTTTTCCTGGCTGATGTGGTTTTGGCAACTTCTCTACTCCTCAGTTGCCTCCTCAACGGTAGTTAACCCTCTTTATTCCGTTTTTCCATAAAACCACTACAGTGATTTTACTCCTTCATTGTTCAGCCTGCAGTAATTCTGCTCATGATCTCTGAACGCCTTCTTTTACAATAATTCTTCATTTTTTTCGTTTGTTTATACTCCCCAACGGAGGCATCCCATTTCACTCTTGCTATTTAATAAACGGTGCTCGCAATTTCTCCAGTTGGTCCTTGGAGAGTACTTTGACAGATACTACTCGCTTGCTAAATGTGGGAACATGTTTTCTTTGCGCAATCCAAATGAACCCACGAAACATTCCATTGTTCCGGTTTTTAACCAAATCTGTTTCGCTAAAGGTATCCCCATTTTACGGTGTGATAATGGCAAATCCTGTACAACCTCCAAACACTGGGGTTAGAATCCGTCCTGTCATTTTCGATGCCTTTCCCGCGTCATATCAAGAAGAAATCATACTTCTGCACAAGTTTTTTGAGGAAAATGGATATGAGCTCCGATTTTCGGGTGGCGCTGCTCGTGACATGCTACTGGGCATACGCATCACCAAGTTAAAATTTACAACCACCGCAACTCCCGCACAAATGATTAGAATATTTCAACGAGAGAACATCACCAGATTAGATCGAAATCCTGAATCGCACGGAAGAGTAGCCATCCGCATGAACAATACGGTAAATATTTTGTTCCCGTGGAAACTATTTAATTTCAGCAATTTTGCCACGCTTCCATGGTTGTTATTCGCATATGACTCGTGACTGAGTTCACCAGTAGGGACTTTTCCAACTGTAGTACTTTAGTAACTGTTTGTTGATTATTGTGTGTACGGTAATCACCATCACCTTGGTATACACATGCGTAACACTCATCAAATGGGATTATTGCCACTAGCAGAAATGTGGATACTACCGCTTGGATGATTATATGATATCATATATAATTAAATTGGCGGTCAATTTTGGTATTCGTGGGCTTTCTGGAACTTCATTTTCCCTATGCCCTAAATCATAATTGAGGTCTCTCTGTTCTGTTTATTTCTTCGTCAACTTCATCTCCGGGACAATGGCGCCTCGATGTGAACAGAATCGGGGGTGTCTAGTTTTGGCCCTCTGCGATCTTTTGGACGTGTATTCCCAATCGCACAATACACTATGAATTATACTGTTTCATCTGATGCTTTGTGCATTACATACATGGCCAATGACTTTGCACTTAAAATAGTCGCTCAGAGTAACATATTCACATGACCAACATTTAGTTTGCAGTGTTTAATAATTGAACGTTACCGATTTTAGTGAAGGCTTTTTCAACGTGATGTTGGAAAATTATCACTGCCACTAGCAAGTTACTGGTGCGGCATTTAATCCGCCAAGAATCCTCGACCATACCCTTTCGTACAGCCCAATCAGAAGCTCGGGATTGTGTTTCACATTTGGCAGGTTGATACTGGTGCATGTGCATCACTGCAGAAACTGGCAGCTGGTAGCCTGCAAATTAGCTGTGTGTGGCATGACAGGTTTAGTTTGTGTTTGCTTAGCTAGGTGTCCAAGTGCCGGAGGGGTCCGCTGACACGCGCTTTGTGTCTTGTTCAGGACCTAACTTCTATCATCTCCTACCGAACAATGCAACTAAGGACGAACTCGGGTTGCGAATCGCTGCACTTGGATTGTGGAATCATGCATACTGGTCTACTTTATGAGCAGTTCCACTGGTTTGCCATCCACCACAGTTTAGTAACACATATTCTCACCAGGGGACTTACCAACCCATCCTCCGTTTATGCTATGATTCAGCAGAATGAATGCAATTAAATGAAAGCAGTAAATCCAAATTCGTGACCGTTCTTCCAGTTTACTCTTCAGATTTAATAACTAACAGTTTGTGGGTAACTTGTAGGTTTTGTCCGCTCTCGGTCCAGACTGAGACTGCGATTCGAAGTCCATTCACACAACGAGTGCTTAACAGAGAGTCCTGCAATGAAGTACATGTTGTGTGCTGGTTGGCTTCTGATGTGCAATCTCAATGTGGACGGTGATTCGCATTGAAGGGAACTTTGGTCCATTCGATCACTTAGATCGTAGCTGAAGCAGATGTGAATTGGTTGTTCCTAAGCAGCTAACATCCAATTCCCATTGATTTTAACTGGACATCTCCAAACTAACCGCAAGTACTTTGTTATCGGAGAGACTTATCCGGTGAACTGTGGAACTGCAGTATAAAAAATTTTACATGACATATTCTGATGGTTATGTAACAACTATAAGTCACTCGGTTTAGGAAGCATCGCAACGCGGTTAGGATTTCTAGCACGGTTGCAGCGGTTTTCTATGAATGATATTTGGGTAATATGCATCACTATCACCGAGTACCCGAATCGCAGTTCACATTCGTGTTCCAACTGCCATAGTTTGTTAGATGATACGGCAAACATTATCCAACACACTTGGATATTTAATATTTTACTTTCATTCCAATTATTTAGGGAACCAGATAAAAATCTGATTTGAAAGAACAACATTGTGCATGTGTTTCTGTGGGACTGGCCAAGCGAATAGCATGGTTAGGTGATCTTTTCAGGCATGCGCTTTGTGAGAGTTGATATACGGCCGAATAATCCGCCTCTGAAATACAACTTACTTGTGCCTTTTTATATCGACATTTCGTGTATACGGATTCTGACTCCGGACATTTTCTAGGTAACCTCATGGTTTTGATACTATAGTGTGTCAAACGAAAGTTTTGCAAAACCTATCAATGAACTCACCAGATCAGCCCGGTATTTCCGAATTTTGTTCGCTCTTGCAGCCAACTATCAAGATAACAAGCCTAAGAAGATGCATTACTCCTGAAGGAAGTTGTGCGGGATATGATTTCACCGACGAATGGTGGTTGGAGGCGGCTCGGCGGGATTTCACAGTGAACTCCCTTTTCGTCAGATTAGACCTGTCCAATGTGTCGGTTGGGCGTGACGAGCAGATGGCCTGTGATGACCGCACAGTCTCGGAGGATCAACACAGTGATTCTTCCGTTCAAGGCGATATATACGACTACTTTGGTGGGGTGGATGATTTGCTGCAAGGGCGGATTCGATTCGTCGGTGACCCATCCGCCCGCATTTGTGAGGATCACCTTAGAATCCTGCGGTATTTTCGCTTTCACGGGCGTTTCGCGAAACCACCTGAGCTAGACATTCACGATGATGACATCCTAAAGGTAAATCACGAATGGCATCTGTTCGTTGCTCCAGTAATCATAATTGGAGTAGCATTGTCCCCATTTGCTCAACCACTGTTTCTGTGGAGTCGTCGGTAACGTATTGGTGTGTGTGTAACTGAAAAAGGAAAAACGACTCTTAATTCGGACCAGAAATGGCAGAGTAGGTAGATTATGAATAAAGTCATCTATATCCTGCTTTTGCTTGATTACAGTGATGTTATTGGCGCTGTCCTTTGCTAGGTCATCATTTCATCATTTTTGCTACCTCCCCATCAGGTGATTTCTGAGAATGCATCGGGCTTATCCGGTATTGACAGCGCTCGCTGTTGGGCAGAATTCAAGAGAATATTGTGTTTTCCTTCCACTCCCGTGTTGTTGCAACGGATGTCACAGGCTGGAATTTTATCCTATCTTGGATTTCCACGGACGGCTTATCTTACTGAACTGACTTCCGCGTGGAATCAGGGTATGCTGAATTTAAATCCTAACCCTGTCACTTGCTTGGCCAAACTACTACCAAATTCCATCCAGGTAATTTCTTCTGTAACGGATGCCTATCAAGTATTTGTACTCGTGTAATGTGCGTCTGAGATAATTTTAGTTGAATTAGGTTTTTGGTAATATATTTGCCATGTGGTGCTATATGAATCGTCATATTCATGTACCAGTTGGCAGCTACCAAGTCCGCACTCCCATTCATTTCGTAATTTTATGCCATCAGACACCAAATAAGTGGGAACTGCTAACGTCACTTTAAACAACGCGTTGTCGTTTGGTACAGTGTGCTTGATGCATCTCCTGCACAAAGCACTGTCCCATTATGCCATTATGGGATAGAAGAAGGCCAGTCGTGTTGCAGCATTGTTCAAGGCCTAAGAGCTTTTGATTTAACTAAAGTAAATGTCATTCGTTTTACTTTGACGCCTGATACTAGCGGAGCACCATCGGTAGGTCATGTCACCTTGTCAGTAATGACAACTTTTCTTCGATATACGGGCGTAACAATTACTTCGTTCCCTTCTTGTAGGCTCAAAACAAAAGGATGATCGTAGTCTGATTTTAAAAGTGCTCGTGTACCTGGGTTCTCCATCTCGAACCCATTTAGTGGAGATTTAAGCAGTAGGGCTTGCGGATAGATTGGAAAAGCTGTTCAATACTGTGACACAATTTGCAGCGCGAACGTGGACTCTGACCGATCTTACATTTCGCTTTGGTAGGCGCGTTCTGCTTCGTTTTCAGCGCATATATACACGGTAACTGACGAAGCCAATGTTCCGAATGTATATCAAAGTGTTTTGTCGCCGGAGAACGCCTTCGCCCCTTGATCGCATACAGATCTCCAAATACCAGCCGGAAAATAATTATATGCATTGAATCATGTTATGTAAATAGTTTTGAAAATGGGCCGAATAGAAGCTACTAAAAGACATTCAAACCAACCATGTTGCTGAAGAGATGCAAACGGAATGCAGCCAATGATGAGTACTCAATAAAAGAAACAATAACAGGCACGCAAAGAACGAAAACAAATGCGTTAGCAGCCAATTGGAACTGCGAACTGCCGGCAGAAGCTGTGACCACAATCAGCCGATTAGATTAGCAGAAAGAGGTGTTTCAACAAATCCCAGAAAGAGCGATAGCGGAAGGAAACAAATCGGTAACTACGAATGATTTCCAAAATATTTAGGTCAAATACGTGTCTCCCCAACACAAATTACGCTGGCATCCGGGCTGAGCAAGCACACTCTGAACGCAGTGGAGGACCACTGGTTGCATATCAACCGAGCGTTATTAGTAGCAGGCACGTCGTCATGTGCTAAATCGACTTACCAACCTGGACATTCAGTCTCTATGCAGTCTGGAGCTTTTGGATGCTCGATGACACATTCCGGCTGGGAGCAAACACAATCAGGCTCATCAAGACCTCAGGGCGAAAGTGAGTACTAGTCTGGAAGACCGCAAAGTTTGATAGTCTCATAATGCGTCGGAGATAGTAATGGCCGCTGGTCTTGCTAACTATAGTAAGTGGTCCCGTCTGCTACGTGAAACGGACAGAAGCGGACCTGGTGTTATATGTGGGAGTACGTGGGTGTACAGCCAATCAACGTTGTGTCACGACGTTTGCAACGTTGGGCCGAACAATTTGAGGTGCAACTTAATCAACCAGATTTACTACCTTCTTCATCGACCATTGATCGGCCTTCTACGTGGACCGTCCCGCTGGACACGTCTTCACGCGCAGAACTCGAACGTGAGATCAGACACCTGAAACTGAATAAGGTCGCGAATTCGGGTGACCTGCTCTTGTACTTGAACTGCCCAAAATGATTATGCAACTGCGGGAGCAGCAAACGTCCTAGCAGACTGGAGCCGATCTGTTATAACCACATTTTCAAAGTGTGCTCAAGTTCGGAATACGAGTATTTTGGAGGAGTCAGTCTGCTCTCAATAGCTTCTGAAATGCTTCCGTCTGTCGTTCTCCACCGGTTCGCTAGCACTCGTGAAGTCAGGTTCGTGAGCAGCAAACAAGGTTTCGTCGAAATCGAGGCTGTATCGACCATATCTTTACTTTGCGTCAATTGTTGTAGCGTCGCCATATTTATTGGTGACCCACCGCAGTCGTGTTTCTCGACATCAAATGTGTCCGATTCTGTGGATTGATGTGCTCCTTGGGATTGTCTAGTCAGGAATGGTGTGCCCGATAAATACGTAAACTTTATCCGATCGCTGTACGCGCGTAGTTCGGGTAGAGAGACGGCATACGGCAAGTTTTCACCACCCTTCAGTATCTCCAGCAGGGTTGGACAAGGTTCCCCGTTGTCATCATTCCTCTACAACTTCCTTATTGAGGAAGTCATGGAAGCAGCGTTCACTGAACACGTGCTGCAAGGCTTGGAGTTGCTCCCAGGTGATCAACTTCCTGACTTGGAGTACGCCGACGACATGCCGTTATCTATGACAACTTTCAAACGTACCAAGTAGCACTGGATAACTTAGCAATGGCTGTTAGTCGATTCGGGCTAGGCTTTGCAATCTCGAAGTGTAAAGTCCGCCAAGATTGCAAAGGACCCGGTCCTGCACTAAAAGTTGCTGGTGATCAGGTAGAAGTCGCCGAGAAATTCTAGTATCTATTCAGCTATATCAACTTCAGTGGAATGGAAGATTACCATTTAACATATATATATATATATATATATATATATATATATATATGGTTGGCGGCTTCCAGTTTCGGATTTGCCTGTCACTGTGGCAAGCCACAGGACACCTGCGCCTACAGAGGGACCGTGGATGGCTTCCGCTGCACCACCCACAGCTCCAACCACACACCCCATATCCAGTGTAAATCTGAAGGAATAGGACCGGGAGGCATGCGGATGGGAGCCACCTTTCAACAACGGATCCGGCCCACACTCCTTCACAGGTAAACACAAGCACTCTGTATCTGGGAATCAAGCGCACACAATGCGGTGGCTAGACCGTAGTCCGCTCCACACTGACTGCATGGAACCACTCACTGATCCTAAAACGACCACAAGAACCGTGCACCCGCTCCCCTCCAGCAACGACCAACTGTCTCCTAAAGCCAGTATGGACGAGGTAGTGGGTAATAGACATGTAAGCACCTTGTCAACATGCACATCAAGCGCATGCACACCGGGGATATCAAACAACAGCCAAACACTTGAGAGAGAGAGAAAGAAAAAGAGAAAAACTCCATTAATGCATAAGGAAACGGTGATTTAAACCTTAATTAAATAGCATATGTAATAAATTGTTTACAAACAAATCCTAGCTAAGTGCATGAGGTCAGGAAATATAGTTCACGGAATGCCACGAACACAAAAATGTTATGGAAATCGAATACAATTGGCTTAGGCGATGTGTGCAAGTTAATGGAATAGAGTACAGGGAGATATTTATATGAGAAAGAGAAGCATTAAGGTAAAAACTGTAAACCCACCACCTGAAATAAAGAGACTTAGAATGCAAGCACGCGGTTTGTAAATCAAATTCAGCGTGCCTACAAACGCTGCGCCGGCTCGCCGTAATTCTCTGCAGGACTCGTCGTCGCTTCTGTAGTGGCCCCAAAGGGCCTAGCTGAAGGCCCACTAGACATTTATATGAGAAAGAAAGGCATTAGGAGAGAATCGCAAACCCACCACCTGAAATAAAGACTTAGCATGCAAGCATGCGGTTAGTAAATCGAATTCAGCGTGCCTACAAACGCTGCGCCGGTGCTGCCTACGTTCACTGCGGGACACGTCGTCGCTTCGGCAGTGGTCCCGAGTGACCTCGATCATGGCTCACTAGGCCTGCCTGACTCAGGCACTCGCGACCGCATGTGCTACAGTACCATGCACTCGATGTCGATGGAGTACTATTCATTGGTGCTTGCCGCTTCCGCACTTGTCGCTTCTTCTCTGCATGCAAGAGGGCTTTCTCCCGCACTTCAGCAACTGCCTTCGTGATTAGATCGCGCCATGCACGCCGATCAACCGCCTTCGATTCTCATGATCTGCAATCAAGATAAGAACGTGTGAGGCTCACTTTAATCATGTCCTGGTAACGTAACTTTGGTTTCCCTACGTGCCGCTTCCCAATACTCAGCTGACCGTATAAGGGTTGTTTCGGTATCCGCGCCGAATCCATACGGCTCACATGACCGAGCTATCTCAGGTGTCACAGTAAAAGTATGCAGTCCACTGCATACATCCCACTTCGGCGTAAAACTTCCGTGTCTGCGACTCTGGCGCCCCAGCCGATCCGCAAAATTCGTCGCAAACGCTGCTGATGGAGCCGCTCGAGATATCTCACATCCCGACGGTATATTATCCACGTTTCACTGCCGTATAGAAGAACGGACAGTACCATGAATTTGCCAATGGTAAGCTGATGGTTGTTCCACACACGGTACTCAAGCTTCCCGAATGCCACCGCTGCCTTCGACACGCGTTTACGCAGCTCACTGTATAGCTGCTGCTCAGTCAACATCACACTCCTAAGGTAGCGGAAGCGGGAGGCGGTTTCCAATACTTCAGCACCAATGCTGATTTGTGGCAATCCTGAAGACTGCACCTCCGGTGAAGGCTGAAAGAGACAGACAGTTTTGCAACTCATCCGCGTTGTGTAAAAACAATGCACAGTCGTCAGCAAACAGCAACATACGGATAGTTGTCTCACAGACTAGAGTTCTCGCACCGAAACGACGGATGTTCAGCAACCCACCATCAATACGGTGCTCCACACGAACACCGTAAGCACAAGCCGCATCAAAAGCACAGAACAACATTGCATGAAGATATATATTAAACAGGCAGGAGCTAAGACACAGCCTTGCTTCACACCAGAGATAACTGCAAAGTCATCCGAGGTATCTCCACTCAGCTGCACTCTCGCTCGCATACCACTGTGCAGACATTCAGTTAAACTTACAAACTTACGCGGGCAACCAAACTTACCCAACACCAGCCACAATGCCTCGCGGTTCACCGTGTCAAATGCCTTGTTAAAATCAACAAAAGCGAGTACAATGGCTGGTGTCGTTCGCTGCACTTCTCTTGCAACCGACGAGCCGCAAACACCATATCCATAGTGTTGCGACCCGAACGGAATCCGCACTGCGCTTCCGCCACGTTAGGTTCCACAACTTGACTGACGAGGCGGTTGAGCAGGATTCGGGCAATCATCTTGCCCACACAACTCAGCAAGTTGACGCCACGATAATTCGTGCAACATTGCTTGCTCCCTTTACCTTTGTACGGTGGTAGCACAAGGGCATCCTTCAGCTCAGGAAGTACCTCCTCCTCAATCCTTACGCGTTGCACCAAGTGACGCAGCGCAGTCAACAACGTGGGTCCGCTGTGTTTCAATACTTCAGGCGGGATCCCGTCAGTTCCAGCACACTTGCCGTTTCCCAGCTGAGCAAGTGTTCTCTGCGTCTCATCCAGTGTCGGCATGTCCGCCAGATCCGCCTTCACATCGTGCTGCTTTAGGCCGTTCAATATAGGCCAGTCGATGTCTGAACGGTTGTTCAAGAGATAGTCAAAGTGCTTCCGCCAGATCTGCATTATGTCCGCAGTCTGTGTGCAGGTAATGCCTGAACTACCATCGATCAACGTCCACAGTGGCTCCAATCTCGGTCCACACACCGCCTTCAAGGAGTCAAAGAATTCCTTGTGTTGGCGGCGTTCGGCGTAGCATTCCATCTGCTTCGCCTTCTCCGTCCACCATGCATTTTTTATGCGACGGAGCTCTCGGGTCAGTCGCCGTCGAATTTTGCGAAACTGTCTACTCTTTCTCAAGTCACTGGGGTCTGCAACACGTGCAGCAAATGCTGCATTCTTCTCCGACACCAATGCGCTAACCGTCGCATTGTTCTCATCAAACCATTCAGGCCGCTTACAGTTTGCGCGCCCGCTGATCTCCTCGGCAGCAGCTGTCACCTGGTTGCAAATGTGGTGCCACAGGTCGCCACTGTGGCTATGCACTCCACATCACATAGGCGTGCAGCCATCGCCTTCTCCAGCTCAGTACGTTTAGCCGCAGTACCGAGTGAGCGAATGTTAAATGTACGCGATTCACGGCGGGAGCGCAATACATAGATTTACGAAAATATTTGTACAATTTGGTCCGCAGCAATTTGTGATCAGTGCCACACTCAGCTCCACGCAGTACACGTGTCATGCGCACTTCACGCATATCACGCTGACGTACGATGACATACTCGAGCAAGTGAGCGCGCCCATTCCGTTGGTGCGTCCAAGTTGCCAAATCACTCGGCGCAAACCGTGTCATACAGGATAGCTGAGGGTGGCATTGATCACGCGTGTCATCAGGATAACACATGGTCGGACCGTACGTGCTTATAAAAGCAGCAAAATTACCTCTTCCTAGTCGTAAGCGAACAGTCATCAGTCGCACGCTGATGCCCGTTGGTTCACCCACCAGCTGGCCATGGAGGCGATGGGATATTGCAAATCCGACCCCATGATGATGACGTGGTGCTGAGGCGGCGTTGACCATCCAGTAGAATGTGTAGCCTGCCCCTGCTTCATGCAACTTACGTTGCTCAGCGAGCCGGGTTTCACTGAGGGCCGTAATTTCGATTTGGTAACGCGCCAGTTCCATCGCGACCAGTGCAGTGCGTCGCTCCGGGCACTCGCTGGAGTTCCGGTCCAGTAGTTTCCGCACGTTCCAGCACCCGACGCTAAGTGCTTTGCGCGCAGGCATACGATTACATTGGTGGGCAAGCGCAAGCGAGATGGTCGTTGTTCTTCAGAGGTTTGCTTGAGCGACTCCACCCGGAGCCTTTGGCTCAAAAGTCTGACCCACAAGGCCGTGGGGAGCAGATCCAGCTTGGGAATGTGTTTGCAGAGACAGATTGGGATCTGCTTGACGGCCGTCACACGCAGCCTTAGAGGTAATGGAACGATTTAGCTATGTTTTGCCACCGTAATAGGATACACTTATGACCACGGCCAGACGCAGGTGGATTTTGGGAGTTTGCACCAATTTGACCAGGGGCTGCCTGGCTTGAGGCGGGCAGTAGCAAACCATTGAACACCCGGAGGTGCCCTCCCACCGTCAGAGACGATGCGTTGCGCTCGTGCTCAACGCCAATCGAGCTGGGATCTTATAACTGGTAGCCCTGTTTTCTCACTTGGCTAGGTTTTACGGGAAGAGGGCCATCAATCACTTCCTTCCTTCCGAAGAGGATGGACTAAAATAATGGCAGGGCGCCCACATCTGACAGAACGACTCAGGTCCTCAGCCACAGTCTTCGATTAAATGTACACCAGAAAGGCAGCAGGTCTAGGACATGGTCAGTTCACTGACTCATGCGGATTGGTCTCCTGGATCTTTGCAGGGAGAACGGTGAAACACAACTCCCGCCCATCGGTCGCCAAGAGGAGGCTCCCAGGACATGAGCAAATGGCAAAACAGTAGCAGTAGTGGGTTGACCATCGGTTAGAATCTAGCCACCAGCAGCCTCAGCGCACCATAGGCTCTCCCGCCATATATATATATATATATATATATATATATATATATATGTATGTATGTATATATATATAGCGGGAAAGCCTATGGTGCGCTGAGGCTGGTGGTGGCTGATGTTACATTCTTGCTGCTTCTTCACCGCAGCTTGGCTAAACCAACTTACACTTAAACTAGGTCTTTTTAAGCTGGCTAAATTTCTTTCCACTTTATTTGGTTTGTTCTGCCTACCTGAATACTCTTATATTAACTGGCCACGTTGCTTACATTAATTGCGCTTATCTTCGGTAACTTTGTTGCGTTTGTGGCATTTTTAACTAATATGTGGACTTTTTTTCCTTATCGCGGATTTGTTGCTAACCAACTTACTTCATATGCTAATTTAGCGAGGAGTTATGCCACCGTATCTGTATGCATTATTGGATTTGTTTTATTTCACCTTGTCGTTCCAGGTGATTGGCTGTTGTTTGATATCCCCGGTGTGGATGCGCTTGATGTGCATGTTGACAAGGTGCTTACATGTCTATTACCCACTACCTCGTCCATACTGGCTTTAGGAGACAGTTGGTCGTTGCTGGAGGGGAGCGGGTGCACGGTTCTTGTGGTCGTGTTAGGATCAGTGAGTGGTTCCATGCAGTCAGTGTGGAGCGGACTACGGTCTAGCCACCGCATTGTGTGCGCTTGATTCCCAAATACAGAGTGCTTGTGTTTACCTGTGAAGGAGTGTGGGCCGGATCCGTTGTTGAAAGGTGGCTCCCATCCGCATGCCTCCCGGTCCTATTCCTTCGGATTTACACTGGATATGGGGTGTGTGGTTGGAGCTGTGGGTGGTGCAGCGGAAGCCATCCACGGTCCCTCTGTAGGCGCAGGTGTCCTGTGGCTTGCCACAGTGACAGGCAAATCCGAAACTGGAAGCCGCCAACCATATATATATATATATATATATATATATATATATATATATATACCGCTGATTGTCCACGACTGTCTTTTTATCTCTCCTGCAAAGCCAACCGGCTTGTTCGCAGTCACCTCCGCAAAGAAAGCGTTCCTCAATCCGCAGTCTGTGGACGTAGTTGACGGAGTCTACGGCTGGAACAAATGGCCAAATATGTTAACCGAAAGAATGCGAAACGCGTTCAGCTGAGTAGAGACCAGGTTGCTGACGACCATGAGTTCGAGGCTGCCTTTATTAGAAGTTTTGTTGACCTATAAGTAGAGTACACTTTGTTTGAGTCTAGTTTCTGTCTTCATGGTTGGACTGGGACCAGGTATAATAGGCCGTAGGCAGCATTACCGCAGATAAGCACTCAAAAGATAAGGTTGATCTCTAGTGCTGGACTTATCTCATGCAGAAACTGAGCGGATCTTTTTATATCTAATTCCAATAGTCCATGATAAAACATGAAAAAGGCACATGGTGTAATGTGCATTTATTTCTTAACCCAAATGCCGCATCTTTGACTATGGAATTTTCTGGTGCATGCTGTTTCTTGGGCCCCATGTGCATGTTTTTGGAGTCCTCTTGCATATTCTCTAAAGCTTGAGAGTGGGCAAAGCTAGAGTTCTTCGGTGCTTGCTCGGTAATAACGATTAACCAACGAATCAACAAATGTAGTTCCCCGTATCACACTCTAGTTCCATCACTGAGGAGCACCATTGATGGACTGAGATACTCTGTGCACTAGACCTGAAATTACTCCAACTAGCCTTACTCGCATTTCATGTAATCCATCATCTCGGCACGTCGCGAAACCTCGGTTTCGGCGGGTAACATTTGGCAACACAGGTGACCTGGAAGATGTTCTGTTAGCAAGCCACGTTCTAATGAATGCTACAGTCAGTGTCCGCATTTTCTGGACAAGTCATGGGCGGTAAGACGGAAGCGGAGATCTGACCCGAATGTGTGACGTCAAAATGAGACGACGAAAGTGGTTCACGGTATGCCATAATTGAATCACGACAATAGCAGTGAATGACAAGAGCACGATACCGAATAGTGGAGACACATCACAGAGCTCTATAGCATGCAAATTGTTGTCGCTTTTAATGCCACCCGTCTAATTGCCTCACCGAAATACCACGGCGGCTGGCCACAGATTTTGTAAAGTTACCTTAGTTACACCCGAGATGTTGTCAGTGGCACTCCAAGCGTGACATGTCATCAGTAAACTTGGGCCTTCAGAGGTACGGTGACGCGGGCCACCGATTTGCTGTGGTGCCGTTTACGTTTCAGACACGACGACGTCTGCTTGGTGGCAGTCCTACATCGCTCCCCAACGTCCACTCCAGAAATGCATTCCCACCTACTATCATCACTGAGGAAATGCTTGCTCCCAACTTACAGCCACGTCTTTATCTCCGGCGATTTCAACATGCATGACTTGGAAACTTTGACTTCCCCCAGCGAAGTATACAAGGTGGAACTGTTAGAGCTTGTCGCAAGTAATCCGCTCTACCAACACAACACCTCACCTACCAGGTACAGAGCTGATAACAAACCATCGGTACTTGATCCCGTACTTAAAAATGTGGAAATCATGATCGTCAGATCATTTATAAACGTCCCACTGGGGTTAGATGATCATGTCACCATACTTTATAACCATGTCTGTTACATTGAATAGCCGCAAAAACACATAGAATTAACACGTACTATCACACAATAAACATCCTGAACAACCTAATTGAGAAGACCGTTGAATTCATAAAAGGTGGCTCACCTGGCAAAGCCTGGATTCAGTTTGTTGGACGATTCAACAATTTACTCGTAACTGCTTCGGAAACAAAGAAACTTGACTCTACCAATCCCTCGTCTTTCATCAGAAGTAGAACCCTCAAGCGCATGTCAATAAGGGATGCAGCTTGGCACACTTACAGAGCTCGTTTTAGTCCCGAAATCTGGAGCCATTACGTGACCTAGCACAACTATAATAACATGCTTGTGTCTAAGGAACAGTTTGCTCACCATTGGGCCTGTTAATTTGTCAATAACAAAAGGCTCTTATACAAGTATGTTAACATCATCCGGAAACTGAAGCTCGGTGCCCCTCACTTAACACGCCAGTCGGCGTGGCACAGAGTGCCGAAGAGACAGCGAACGCCCTACGAAGGTAGTATGCCCCAAACTTCCAAAGAGACGTCCGCCAGTGTTGCAACCCCACATCCCTAGCTTCCACTTCAACACTCACTAACATCAATTTCACTGCTACAGCTGTGTCGAAGACACTGCTCTCACTACGCACCCACAGCTCTAGGAATCGAGTATATTCACCTGAGGGTGCTGCATGCAGCAGCAACAACACTGGCCGTGCCATTATCGCATTTCTTCCAAACGTGCTTAGATAAGCAAATTGTGCCTACCGTGTAGAAACATGACTTGATCACTCTAATTTTCAAAGGTGGTAATCGCTCGGAACCCGCCAACTATCGCCCAGTCGTCATCCTCCCTTTACTCTCAAAGGGGTTGTTGGTAATCATCGCTGAGGCTTTAGCAGACCATGTAGAAAGCCGCAACATCATAGCACCCGAGCAACACGGTTTCCGCCAACACTATTCATGCACTACCAACCTACTGAATTCACGCAGTGGTTGGACGCAGGCTGCCGATTAAGGCAGAGGGACAGACGTAATTTACTTCGATTTCTCCAAAGCCTTCGAACCATTGGACCACTACATTCGGCCTCACCGGTTCGAAAGCGATGGAGTTGGTGATTCTGTCCTTGAGTGTATCCGAAATTTCCTGCAGGATCGGCAACTGCAGGTCTGAGTCAAATATACGCTGTCCGATCCGATTTATCTTGAAGGTGGAGTTCCACAAGAGTCAGTTCTGGGACCCTGTCTGTTCCTCGTGTTCATTAACGAGTTTATGCTTTTGCTTGCCTCAGATTGCTTGCTGTTCGCTGAGGAGGTTAAGATGTGCCGAAAGCTCGCTGACCCAGCAGATCACGACGCACTTCAGAGGTATCTTGACAGGGCGTATAGGTGGTCACTCCACAATCTGCTCCAATTCATTTCGTGGAAGTGTAAGGTGGTTCACATTCCCCACCAACCGAACATCACACACAAGCTAGGAGACCGTGTTCTGCAAGCAGTCACCCAGGAGCGCGACCGTGGGGTACTAATCCTGGCTGATTTGGGCTACTCAGAACAATCTGAGACGTCAAAGACTGGGAACCAATACGCTGGCATGCTGCGGAGGATATTTGGGCGGTTTGGCCCCTCTGCCTGTTTTCAGTTGCTTAATACCAATGTGCAGCCTCATGTGGAGTAAGCACTCCAGGCCTGGCAGTCCTGGCACAAGCAAGACGTTGCAGCTCTCGAGATTCCATATCAACGAGGCATGAAGCGCGTCAAAAGGTTATTCAATGTTCTTTCAAATTAGACTGAGGACCCTAAACGTATACATCAGCCGGTACCAGCGTCTACGTGACGACCTTATTATGACCTATCAGATTCTAATGAAGCTCAACCGCACCTTGCGCCACCTACTACAACTGATCCCCCACACAAATTTGAGGGGCCAGTAGTTCAAGTTAGCTACGCAATACAGTCGGCTAGAATGTCGACGTGTGTGCCTGCCATGGAATTTCTTCCCAAATTATGTTGTTTCTGTCCTCACTTTTCCTGCGTTTAAAAAGCACCTTGACGTTGCCCTAACCCACATACAGTACGTGATTTAACCAGTGTGTCTCGATAGATGATATAATGGGACGAAAGTTGTACTACCAAAATTAACCTACACGACTGAGGTTCGCTCTTGCTGCATACCTCTGTGTTAACAATGTGGTGCGTCCACCAAAACGATTTTCATTTTATCACTGTTTTCTATTCACCATGTTGTGGTTCTCATTCAGGCCATCCTACGGGATTTCCTAAGCATGCTCTTTTTTCCAATAATATACCATTGTTCCATTCTCTTGCTATTCCCCATGCGTTGTTTTTCTGACTGCAGCTAGCAGGTCCATATGGTGGATCACAGAAAATGAAGTGTGATTCTTGCCTCTTAGTAGTTGCCTGTAGGCCACCGAACTCCTCCGCAGACAGTGGTAACATGACCTAATGTTTTAAGAACTCCATTATGCTGTTTCAGAAGTACTCTAAGTTCTTTATGATGAGCCATTTCAATGCATCTACTATAGTCTCATTGTCCCCCTAAGATCCATCATTCAAACCAAAACCCCTAATTTTCATGGGTATGGAAGTTTTGTAAAACCATTGGCATCGATCAACCAGACACCGCGGCTCAAACGAGCCATCACTGCTGGAACTGATCCAGGCGAATTGGTAAAGTTGATGGTTAAGCCAATCGCACAAGATTCTCCACTAGGCCGCGGCGACCAATTAGTTCAAACGTTTGGTAATATATGTTATGTCAGTATGGTTAATAAAGAACGGGGAGATAAATTAAAACACCAACAGGATCTAGCGAAAAATTCCGTTGCAGTTCCAAACTACTTTACAGGTATATTAACGCTTCGCAAAACACAGGGTGGTATCCGTCTTCTAAACTTCGTCAGTGATCAAGCACAAACTGCCCACGAAGCAGCTAATGCTCTTAATGAAATAAATAGATAAATGGTATATTCCTCGGCTATGCGAGGTGTAATCCAACTAGGTGGTCTTATCAATGTGTACAACAAGATCGCACAAAATAATCAATTGTTCACGCTTTTTACAGAGGATCCAAAACGGGTATTAAAGTTATTGTCAGGTTTAGGCTATTAAAGAAATGAAAAACTAGGAACAATAACAAATGCAGATGTAAACAAATGTTCAGGTCAAGTGATACGGTCACTCGTGGAACAGTCCCCAGGTGACCTGCTTCCATGCAAGATAGCGTCCGCATTTCCATGCTATACCTGGCCGCATGCCGGTGTGGCATAGTAGCATATGAACCATCACTTGTTTATCATATGCTGTGTTCTTCTTAGGGCTGCTTTTATACATGTATTACGGGCGATGAAACCTCAGCCCGGTCCATCATGCGGATCAATTATGGCACATATTTTGTACCCCTTACAGTTGGTGACAATGTGCCTTGCATAGGCAGTCTTTTATAGTCTGGAAGCTATAATCCGTCACCTCAGGAGATCAGCTCAGTCTTGACCAGTAATGAAGTCAGGAAGAATGTAAAACAAAAAATGTGTGAAAGTGGTAGTATATCGTTACTGCCAAAAATAAGCGGGTGTTTTACATCAGCGTAAAAATGGATTGAGCTGATCGTACGATGAAATTGTGCGGCGTGACACCCGGAAATAGAGAACTGTACTATTTGTCCATAGGCAAAAGGTCAAATAGAGAATCCGCTATTGTCATCACTGAATACCAGTATATGTTACTGGACTGTTAACTCTAGAAAAGAAGGGGAAATGGTTAATATTACAGAACACATGTAGCGGAGAGAATCGCGGAACAAATCTTACGAATTAGTCAATTTGTGGGAGGCATGCGAAGGTAGTTCCTGGTCCCATACAAGTAACTAATTTTACTCCCGGTTTTAGATCAAGCGATAGCTGGCATGAATTAAGTTTGAAAGGAGTAAACCACACGGGAATTTGCATTAAAGAATCGCAAAAGAAGCGGTTGTAACTGCTCATCCTAGATGATCACGTTTGCCCTGGTGCATTTGTTGGATAAGTTTCGAGTCGATGTCCTCCGGTGTCAGTAAACTTGTACTTTTTAGTAAGCATCACAACCTCACATCATTCTCACACATCACCTCATTACCAGCTATTAGTCACATCTTCTTCACAGCCGCGGATGTGCTGAAACGATTGCAGTTACTACGCGAGTCTACTTCACCTGGTCCAGAGAGCTTTCGTCGCAAGTCAATGGTGGTAGATGCCACGAGCTTGGCTTAACCATTATCTTAGTTTTTCCGGCGTTGTCTCGAGAAGACAAAGGTCCCGACGATGTAGAAGCTAGGAATAGTCACCCGATTTACAAGTGAGACAATCGTGCAGTGCTCGCAAACTACCGACCGAGTACACTTCTTCCAGTGCTTGCTACATTCATGGAATCCGTCATTGAAGAAGCAACCACAGGATATTCTGAAAAGTGCCATATCACCGTGAAAGAGCAACATATGTTCCGCCAAAACAGCTCATGTACTACGAATCTTTCGCTAGCCCCTTCTAACTGGACTGAATCCGTCGACGCCGCATACCCTGATTGCTCGCAAGCATTTGATCGCCTTGATCCCCGGATTCTTCTTCACAAACTTAGGAGATACGGGTTCCATGACAATATCCTGGACTGTATTTATTCTTTCCTACGCCAACGACGCTTGAAAGTGCGAGTTCGTAGCACCCCATCCGACCCGATAGCGTTTCACTCTGGCTTGACTCAAGGTTCGCTACTTAGAGTACGTTTATCCCCCGTGTTCATAAACGACGTCGCGGGAATGTTGACGTCGAAGCTTATGCTCTTTTTAGATGACAAGATTTTGCAGACAACCAAATGAGTAGACGACCAAATAGCACTTCAGGATGATCTCAATTGGACTTATTAATGGTTGACCCAGAAACTGATTGTGTTTAACTCTGCCAAGTGCAACATAATGAGCATACGCCACCAAAGCACCTACCAATTCTGAGTAGGAGAGCACGCCATGCAGTGCGCTGCTCATGAATGTGATCTTGAGGTGCTGGTTCAGGACGATCTCTGCTGCTCAAAGTAGGCTGAGATGACAGTGAAAAAAGTCAGCCAACACGTGAGCCTACTGCGGAGCGCTATTGGCCGGTCTGATCATACCTTCTTTCCGCAAATGCTCAATGCTTGCGTGAGACCACACGTCGATTCTGTCATCCAAGCTTGGCATCTCTGACAAAAACGTAACCTCACTGCTCTTGAAAAGCCACCACGGGGGCGACAACAATGTGCAGGAATTTCTCCACCTTCCTTACCAGTTGTGACTAAAGACTGTAAAAGTTTAGTGATCAATATCGTCTGTGAGGTGATCTCATATTTGTGTATCAGATCGTTAATGATCCCAACTACCCATGCCAACGCTTACTGAAACTCAGCCACATCACCACACAGAAAGGCCACCATTTGAAGTTGGAGACACTGTAATCTGGTTGGTTTTCTCATTTCGTGTATCCCAGCAGTGCACCTTACTTCTGCATTTTGTCCTATCCGTTCCTATGTGGTCTGAATTCAAAATTCGATTTGATGATGTATTCCATCACTTGAATTACATGGGTTAAGCCGTTTTTGGGACACGCAACAACGTAACTAAACAATGTGCTTACTTGAAGTTTGTGGTAAGTCCACGGCTACGTGTATTTTTCTTTCACTACATCCACTTTTGATTTTACTCTTAATCTGCGGAAAACTATCAAGCGTTTACTCTTATATCCATGACAAATCCATTGTTCCACTGAACTATTACTGATTATTTCAAGCCTCACGAACTAGCGACTACCGCTGACCGGGTCCTACAGACTCCGTTCGACGAACGACACATGGAATGAATTGAAGGCAAAGTTAACTGGTTCATACGAGTACCCACAAAACTGTTACCATTACGGGCATCACGCTGAACCAACAGTTGGATCCGAAGTTGAACACGTGCATGGATCAATAGAAGAGGTGAGACCTAGAGGCAACCTAAGCTGTGCCCATGTGATACCACATGGTAGAGTTAGAAAACACTCAGAAATTACTGCATGTCATTTATTACGGCGGAGAAGTACAAATGTCAAGAGACCATGGTACTCAGGTTTTCGAATAACAACAAATCGGTCTTCAGGTTATGTGAACGGCGAAATGTAAACCTGGAATACCACCGCTCAAGATGGCCGGTGGCTTAATGACTACTGCTGTGGATACCTTGAACACTCTACTTCTGCAGTTTGACTTAGTGACTACAAATATCATGAAACCTCTGTTCTAAAATCCAACTATTGTCGTCGGCTTATTCGGTGTCCACTTCACCCCAGAGGGTGTCGTAAGCAAATTACCGTCTCCAGAAAAAACACTGCTTTTTGAGTAGACAATTTCTGCCCCGATGGTATTTAAAACACTTTCCACTACCATAGCAGTACATCTTGTAGCCTATTCTCCAGCGTCTGTTTGACTCCCATCCACTCCCAGCTGAGTGGAAACGTGGAAACATTCCTCCGATATACAAACAAGATAAGCGATTGGATCCTGTCAACTGCCGACCTATTACTGTCCTACTTGTTTTATCAAAAGTGATGGAAACGGTAATCGCAGATGAACTGACGCGATATGTTGAAAGTCTGCAAATTATTTCCAATGTCCAACATGGTTTCGGACACAGGCGATCTTGTCTCACAAATTTGCTCCTTGTTCGGGATTCACGGACTAGGGCAGCTGAAAAGGATTCCCCATAGAGCTGATTTATTTAGATGTTTTTAAGGAATTCGGAAGGACCAACCACTTCGTTCTCCTCCAAAAGTCTGCTACCTACGGTACCAACCGTTCCCTGTTCATCTGGCTAGAAGATTACCTACAAGACGGAACCATCAAGGTATCAGTAGCTGACAGTTATTTCGAAAGACTGTGCCTCTCCAGTGATGTACCGCAGGTATCCGTCCTCATCCTCCTGCTGTTTTAGTTTATATGAATGACGTCTCAGAAGATATTTTAACTCAGAAGCTAACATTTACAGATGATGCTAAATATGGAGAGCAATAAACTCAGCATCCAACCTTACCTATTTCCAGAATGATTTGGACCGGCTTAACGAATGAACAGAAAGTAACCGGATCCCACTGAACCCTGCAAAAGGGGCATCTGCTGACGGTGCGTAGCAGCTTCAACAACACATACCTGGGACAGCAAGTTTCTCAACCGGTGAACAGTGGACGAGAATTAGGTATAATCATTCAAGAACGTCTTCACAATTCGTTCCATTGTTCGAAATCAACGAACGCGACGGACTTGAACTTGAGGCTTTTGAGGCAAGCTCTCGATACTTTGTGCGACGGCTAGTGCTGCTGTTGATCAACACTTATCTTCGTCCCCACATTGCATATGCAATTCAGGCATGGCGTGCATGGATAAGACGATTTATTTGTCTGTTGGAGCAATCCAAAGAGGAGATTTACCGAAGCAACAGGTGGACTCTGCAGTCAGTTACGCACTGCGCCTTCGTGGACTCGTTGTGTTCTTCTCAGAATACTAACGGCTTCGCGGGATCTCGTCCCCATTTATGGGATATCAACTGAAAGCGAGCATCGATGTAAACCACTGCTGATCCTTACCCCTTACAAACAATGCCCAGGCCACCACCTGAAACCCCTTCGGATTGTAGGGAGTCTTTTTGTTCTTAGAATCTGTTCCCACTGGAATGCGCTACCAACACATGTGCTGAACGCACCAGACATTGCGACATTCAAAAGAGTTTTAGACTTACATAATAATGTTAACCGCTGAGCAGCATTGTGCTAGAGTACGATGTTTTTATTACTAAAAAGTCAGGTTGTACTTTGGGACATTTGATTTGTCTTTGCTTTTTCCCTTTTGTGGATCTTGTATAAGTATGCTTTTTAGCACAACATACACTATTGAACTACTGAACACGTCCAAAGTGTCGTTAGATTGAGGCTTTCGGTTGTGGCAGAAATGATTGCAAAATCGCCCTACCATTCGTCAGCCCGCATCTTCATTTGGCAGGTGGATTCGAGTGTCAACTCCCAATGGATAACGCCTGGTCCATAGGCTAATGTTGTTCGTAGACCGTAGATGCATGTTCTTCATTTACGGGCCTTTGTATTGTATGGAACCGCTGTGTGGTAGAGAAAAAGTCGCTTTGAATTACAAACGGCATTGACTATCCGTTTGCGTGTACACTTTGGAACCAAAGCGTAAGGATATGATTCTCACTGAGAAATATTGTCGTCTGTCTTTGGATAACGTCTAACAAAGCTCTAAGCTGTATTGTCCATCACGGTATCTAACAGGTAAACATTTGCTCAATTTCTCGTCACAGACGCCAGAACGGGATCAATTCATTTGGTACGGTCATTTGGCTCAAAAAGACATGAATCATTCGTTTGGGTGCAAACTTGTTAGACTAGCTGTTACTGTCTAGCACTCTCACGAAAATAGCCATTAACTGTTAGTTTGTCCCGAAATAAAACGAACTTTTCGCACACTTTTTCAATCAGTACTTATTTCAAACAAGCAACAATATTTAATCAACGTAACATCCATTGTTATCGACGACATACTGCCAATGCTCAGGCAAGTTATCGATGCCTCTCTCTTAGAACGAACTGGGCTGGCTGTCAAAGTATAGGGCAAAATACTTTTCGGTACGGTTGCGGTCATGGAATCTCTTGTCCTTGATATGCTTCTGCAGTGAGTAGAAAGAGGGGTACTCAGTAGGAATAAGCTCCGAGCTATATGCTGGATGCATAAGAGTTTCGATACCGAGCTGCTGAATTTTGAGGCGCGTCATCCTTTCCACATGAGGACTTGCGCTGTCATGCAAGAGAATGATTCGGATCGCTTTTGGATGCTTTTTTCGGCGTTCGTCGACCATATTTTGCAGTTGTTAACAGTAGACGTCGGCAGTAACAGTGGAGTTGTCAGGTAGCGATTCCCAATAGATGACACCATGGCGATCCCACCAGACCGACAGCAGCATTTTTTGTCGTGCAGTTCGAATTACGGGACTTGTACGGTCATTTCCTCTGCTGCGATCCTCTGACGCTTCTTGCTATGATTGACATGGTGCACCCGCTTCTCTTTTCCAGTAACGATATCGTTTAGCCATCGATGATTTCCTCCTCGGGTGAGCAATGAAAGTGCGATAACACAACCGTTCAAAAGCTGCTCATCAGTCAATTCGTGTGGTACAAGTTGCCCGAGCAGATGACAATGAACGGTGGTTTTGAAAGCCCAAGGTGCAACGAGACCTCAAGCACACTTTGACTCGGATCCACCCTTAGAGCATCCCGGACGCTGCTGTCAATGTCCACCGGCTTATGTCCTTGGCCTACTACGTTGGGCAAAGCGTAGTTGCCTACTTTGAATAAGCGGAACCAAAACGGCAGTATACCGTAACTCGGAGCATCCGTGCCTAGTACGTCACGCATGTTTCCACAAGCCTCGATTGCTTTATGCTCTTTTAGGTGCTCGTGCAATACGCATCCGCGAACAGGATGATGATTAGCCAATACCGCAGCCATTGCTAAAATGTAGAATAAATCGACAATGTTAGATAATTGCTTCAGTGTGTCCCCGTATATAGCCATCTAAAAGGATCTTCCAGAAAATTCCGGAATGGAATGAGAAAGTATTCTATTGTTTTCTGGACAACCGAATAGAATAATGCGTTACTACGACCATATTCTCACAGCTTTCGCTCCTAAAATTCGGGTGCTTTCAAAGTTGCGATAGATTAACTTGACTGCCGAGGTGATTTGCACGGATACCCCTCCTTCAGTAATCAAAGTGAACTTAAGTGACGTTATACGAACGTATCTGGTACAAACGCGATAAAATAATGTGGTTTCAGTTCATTATTTTGTACATGTTCTGTGCTTATATTGTGAAACTTTGGTTCTGAAGTTCCGTACCGTGCATTTCTTTGACCCAGAATCTTGTTTCGACACCCAAGTTGAGTTGGGTATCATATTGCACAACGCCGGAGCATCATGTCGACACATGTATTTCCGTTTTGGTAATTGATCTACTCCAAAATATGGGGTTAGCCTACAGAAGCTGTGTTGGCTGCAGTGTAGCCAAGGTAACAAATGCACCATTTACAATGAAAATATGTTGTTAATGGTTAATGAGGTTTCCAGACGTAGCATTGTGTGTGATGTGCTAACGCCGTACAAATGATTGTACCTTCAGATACAATTTATTCTGTGTACGTGTGTTGGATTTAGCAGAAAGGCATCTTGAAGCAGTTCGTGACTGGCCTCCGTCCGTTGCAAAGAAAATGGATGGTGGTCTTCTAGGGAGTTGAATAATTCCATGAACTCTGTAACTGCCGACTCAGGACTGCTCACCCTCCAGTCGATTGGTCAAGCTATTGCGGTCTCATCTACCAGGCTATTTAACCGGTGACTTTCTTGACAGATTGCTGATCCGGAAACAACACATTTGGGCCGGATCACTGTAGCGGTGCAGAACACTGCCAATCATTCCGCTGCTGACACAAGGATGTTAAGGATGGATGTGAACTAGACTGAGTACACAAGAACGGAATACAGCCTGAGATAGGTAGAGGCTGTTCTGTGCCATGTTGAGTTTGTTAGATGGTGCCACATAATGTAGGGCACTCGAAAAGCATTTGAACTGAAACTGACCATTGTGCGTTGCTGATCCGCTCCAATCTTCTCCTCCGATCCTAGTTAGAGGGGAAAATAGCTAGTTATGGTCCTTTCCTGATCCCACTTACATGCCTGTCTACCAGGGTGGGTGAACCAAAAACCTGCATGTATTTTGAAAATGCACAGTTTGAACATAGATACCATCATTACCAAGTTTCCCTATTTCATTAATATTTTATGCTTAGTTCTGCAAGCTCAGACTTCCAGAATGCAGAATTGAATATTATCAAATATCAGAACACCGGTGAGCTTAGTTTCAGTCATCATACTGGTTCGTTACCTAGTTTCCCAATCAAATACCACAAAAGCTCTTTCGGTGCTGTGTCAGACCCAGCATAACCTACTGTAGGATCACTGACTAAGCACTTTGTAACCGAGGTAAATACATAACGGAGGGAAGGTGAACAACCTTGTTGGCCACCGACTTCTGTGTAGACTGTTACCGAATACAAAGAAGGTGAATCACTCACCTTATTGTCAACGCCATTCGCATTCGCTCCGCTGCTTTTGGGTCAGGTTTTAAAGACCATATGCTCATCGTGGGGTACCTTAAGTTAAATCTTTTCCTCGGCATGGGCCACCGGGACGCTCACTAACCACACCACTGTGGATCTTTGTATCTCTCCCCTGACTCTCACTTTTCCTCTGTTTTCTTGTTGTTATGTGTTGTGGCACTCAGACAACTGTCTATTGGACAAGTTTATATATATATATATATATATATATATATATATATATATATATATATCGGCGGAATCCGGTTTCGGGTTTGTCTGTCAAACCGGGTGCCGGTGTCAAAGAAGGGAAATGAAAGCTTTTGGTATTTCAGCTGGAATGCAATCGGTTCGTAGTGAGTTGGGAGTTAGTCAGCTTAGTCGGGTAGTGCACTCAGCTTATGAACCAGCCCAAAGGAGAAAAAGAATATTGAGAACCAGCTTTTGTTCGGGCTGCAGTAAAAGACATCTAGGATGGTGAACAATTGGTGGGGAATTGAGTTAAATTCTTGGTGGAACACGAAGCGTGCATTAGTGAACGTACTTAGCATGGTACATCATCTCAACTAGACGTCAGTTGGACAAATGATCGCTAACCGACACTATGTCAAGCGGATATCTGATCAGAAGAGATATTGAGACTGCACAATACGAAACCACAACAAACCATTCAGATAAGCCCCTAGGTTCCAAGTGCACCGTCATCACCAATGGAATACTTGTGAATTCTGAAAGAACACACTTGACTGCAGAGTGATGTGAGCACGACGCGCCTCTGGCAACAACACGTGATTGAGTCGATGAGGTCCGCAAGTTTGAATCGCAATGAGGAATCTTTGTATAGCTGAAGTGAGCACAGATGAGTGGTGGTTTGACACTTAGGCTGAAGGCGGGGCGCTAAACGAGGGCAAAAATATGCAGTAATCGTAAAGTCGCAGGGCTCTGCTTGTAACAGATCGTGAAGAAATGGATATAAAATGGAGTCAAAGCGCCAAACAGAAACCATGTTGGGGCGACACAATCCACTCTGGTATGCCCTGCGTACCTACAAAGACTAAAACTGTTGCCGCAGGACTACCAGCCTTTTAATGACCCCTTGACCCTTCATAGCGTGAAACTCGAGGTAGTTGATCACTTCACTTACCTTGGCAGTTGCATCAGCAATGATGGGCACGTAGCAGCTGAAGTCAGTTCATGTATTGCAAAAGCCAGAGCTGCCTACTTGAATCTGCGACATGTTTGGCGACAGAGAAGTGTCCTCTCTGTCTGAAAGGCCGTGTTTATATACCACAGTGAGGAACTTCCTGCCCTGTGGGCGTTAGACTTAACGCCCCCGGTCTCAGGATCTGGGACGCCTTCAAATCTTTGAACATTGTTGTCCACGAAGCAATACTAGTGTCGGATGGCTGCAGCATGTCCGAAAAGATGATGTGTGTAGGCGCGTGTTAGGCAGTGATTATCGTGCCACTTCCTGATACTAACTGATTATACTAAATAAGCTGGGCTAGGTTTGGTACGTACTACTTGTGTCTGGTCACCACATATCGATAAGAACCTTGTTTTTTTTGCCAGATATAGATTGGCGAGTGGTCTGAGGTGGGCAAAAATTAAATTGGCGGCGCATCTTGCCTTGCAGGCTGGAATCCACGTGGCGTGCCTTGTATTTCGTTCCAGACTTTACAGGACATAGCTCGCAGCCGACACCAGTGGCGCGTCTGCTGCCATCTCCTAGTCGAATTGCCCATTTAAAGTGCTTTTGCTGCTGAGTTATCTGCTGGGTAATGGCTTATAATGATGCGGGAGAGTGAACGCCGCCAGGAAGCTGTGTCGCTTATGCGGTCTTATCTTTGCACGATTGCCAGCTGTTTGTGAAGTTGTTGACCAGGTGTAGGCTTCTGGACCATAAATGTTTACATATAACATTAAAGTTTTCCAGTATGTCCCCCTTCTCTCCCTTTCATTATTGTTCGTTCCGTAGGTCATATATATATATATATGTTTAACTGAAAAAGATTGTAATTTGTTGTAGCCCGCCCGGGAAACAATCCATTTCACGCTATCCAAGCGTGGCAATTCTGACAGAACCACCATCTCACCGCGCCCGATATTGCGCAACGCAGGACAACGAAGAGCTTCAAATGTTTGTACAGCTTGCATAACCAACCAGGCTGAAAAAAGCTATTTGTGTAAGGCATGCGTTATAGAAATCTGCGGGGCGATCTCACAATGGTGTTTCAGATCCTACAAAACACAACCGCACTTGCCATTACCTGAAGCTTAGCCAACACACCGCTGAGAGGTCATTAGTTTAACTTTGCCAATCAATACAGCCGACAGGAATGGCGACGAAACGTTTTCGTCCTCCGAACGTCAGTCTTGGAACTTCTTAACACCTATACTTGATGCCCCTACTTTAACCCTACTCAAATCGCTGTGACGACGCCCTGATCTAGTTAGACTCGATGATATAATCCATGGCCATCATGTGATGGCACTAGCGCAGCAAATACAGTGGACAGGGTCAAAATTCTCGCAAGCTTCAGGCAAGCATACTCACACATGTGCGACTCCAAATCTCTTGGTGAGTCATGTATCACGCGCATTCTTTTACCGACACTGTTGCTGTGTTGTATTTTTCACCCGGACCATTTTACGGGACTTGTCAAGCAAATGCTTTTATACTCATCACAAACCACTGATCTATTGTTCCATGACAAGATTCAAATGTAATTAATCCCAACAGTGGCGGACGTGTATCCCTGGGTGTTGTAGTGATTCCCTTTCCCTTCCTTACTAAAGCAAACTGACAAAATATTTATAACTTGACAAAATGGCTTCCTGTTATTTTATTTTCTTATTCTCATTCTGTTTCCATATTCTGCCATGATTCCGATAGCCCAATGTATGTACCACAGATTATGGGCAAATACTTCATAATAACAATCTCACTAGCTGTGGTATTTGGCACTTCAACCCGCGAGCTTTGAAGTATCATCAAAAACACATACCCACCAGCCACTGATTGCTGTGTAAAACACGATGTCGGTCTGACTCACTTGGTATGGCCCTAATAATCGAATTTACCCGTTTCATTTCAATTCGAATCACGGTTTATGTTGAGATTGCGCGTCGCAACTCAATCACGCAATGAGCACTTTAGAATGAATCCTCCTACAGCATAAGTCACGTGATGCGCAAACGCTTTTCCATTGGTTGAATCCGTCGAAATTTTGACCAATACTTCTTCCGACAATACTGCTTCTCATCTGCGTCCGAATGCTATGCGCATTCTCAGTCTTTCTATACGTAAGCATATTCAGGTTAACACAGTTGTATGTGAGTACGTGTCTGCGTTCGACGAATATTCCATCTTTACTATAATCGAGAGGGACTTCTACTTGGAATCGCCCACTCAGCACCTTGTGATGGTAGAGTGAGTTCGACTTACGTCAAAGCATGCTTTCTTTTTATGCGAAATACCCATTGATATTGCTGTGCATTTCCATTCAGGCCTCTAGAATTCAAAGACGTCTCAAGTTTTCTCGTCACGAACGAAAACTACTGGCCTACATCATAAAATATCGTGATCGATATGCTCAATTCACGAGGAATAACTCATTGGAGCCATTTCAGCGCGAATTACTGCTCTCCAATGAACCGCGACGCGAAATGCGGGACGTGTTGGGAGAGATGATGCGTTACTTAAACTACGACGCAGAACTGTTGTCCCGATGGCATAACTGGGAGCCACCGGTATTTCCTGTCACCTGGTCTCAGCTTCACACCAAATGGTCCATACCTCATCAGTCGATAAACGTTTATCTGTCGGTATTACGGCAACAGTGGGTGGACAGTTATTGCACTCTAAGCAGAGATCAGCTGTTATCGAGGGGGAACCTAACTGTAGTGAAGGAATTGGTCACCCGTGTACAACCGGAGCCGGTCCGCTGACAGTAGAACTATCATCCGACTTCGATGTTTTATCCTTACACCGTTTTACCCAAGTTTCAGTTTTATGCATACCAACGCTTTTGATGTTTCCTTTTTTAATACAGCTTCCGTGCATGCAATCTCTTATCTCATGTGTGACAGTTCTCTTTCAAAAAAGAGGTTACTGAAATTAACAGAGATTAGTTTATATCAGCACTCATTAACTGACGCTTTTGCGTTAAAACCATGGAACAATGGCTTGGAAATGCGTTAAGTAGCAAACGATTTACAAAACTAACAAATAAGTCTGCCAACAAATAACACGGGGCGGTGTAGTCACTGCCGAGTTTACATTTATACGTGGTACGGCGGTTAGAATAATACATCATCGAGCTGAGTTTTGGGTTCGGTAAACATAGGAGCAAAACTTGCAATTCATTTGGACCCTCAGTGACTCGGACACCAGTGAGGGATGAAAAGTACCGGCCGCATCCTAGCTGGCTATACGGTGTTGCTAACTTCAAATGATGGCCTTCCTGTGAGGTGTTGTGGTTGAGTTTCACTAGGTGTCGACACAAATGATTGGGGTAACAGGTAGATATTGGGTGTGGTCCACCGAAAACACCGATTTGTCCCACTCGTTTCGATGGTATTTAGTCTCGGTAGGTAAAGGTAGCAGGCCTCCAACACGGCACCATATGGATGTTAGTTGGGCTCCGTTCCTCTTGACCACTGGGTTGCGACGTGCAACCGATGTCACAAAGGTTAATGGCTGGTTGGATTGAAATTTTGAGGTGCACGTTGTGGGAATGAAATGCCACGCGCAATACAAAAGTGGTCCTGAGTTCAATACCTGCTATCTGTGCCTGGTGAAATCAACTAAGTTCAAACCGCACCGCGGTGTGCAGTGTTTTCGTTCGGGTAACACCCAAGAGCCATCAGTTTCATCAGCTACGGTCCAAGTGATCGATTTGACCAAGGTTCATTTCATTGGAAATCGTAGTCAACATTCAGGTTGGGTGTCGCAGGCCGTCAACACAACATGTACATCAAAATGGTGGTAATCAATGATTGGTCTACTTGAGTTGACGTATAAATATAAACTCACACCTTAAATGAATATGCTGTCTACTAGAAACTCCTAGGACCTTCATTCTTTGTTGGTAAATAAGAAAACTTGACTTTCTGACTCACTGAAACTGTTACCACAAATCTCCACTGAATAGGCCTATTGTTCGCAATCATCATCCTAAGTTGGTACAAAAGTCAAGCCAAGTATGTACTGATTCACTGAGCCTGCAAAACCTTTTGTATTGAGAGCGAAACTTAGCCGTAATACAAGCCTTTACAAAAACCGATTTATGATTTAAACTCCCCCGAATTCATGAATTCCTGGTCGGTTGCAAGTTTATTCCAAGAGACTGAAAAGCCATAACCTCCTTATCCGTTCTCCGTTGTGGGGTCTCAAATGCAGCCAGGTCGTGCTTCCACCAAAGGTGACAGATCAGAATAGCGTATTATAAATATGGCCTCACGCAAGCGTTGAATAGTTGCAAACAGACGGTAGGACCTAACAGACGAAAAGCCTTCTACAAGATGTTTAGGAATGCAGGTGGTTGGCGGCATCCGGTTTTAGATTTGCCTGTCACTGTGGTCAGCGACAGGACGCCTGCGCCTACAGGGGGACCATTGTTAGTAACAACTTCTGCAGCGAAGTGAAGTTATCTTGATACTTTGCTTCAATGCTTCGGAATTTTCAAGTGACTTGCAATAACACTGGCTCCACCTTAGGTGCCCATTGGCGATGTTCTTGCCACAGCTAGAATGACAAATAGTAATCAAGCATGCGTTTCGGAGGGTCATCCAGACGTAAGCACTACCGACCGAACGTCGAAAAACTGCAATATCCTGCGACGTTAGCCAAGTACCAGGGTTCTCTGTCAACACTACTTGCTTCATCCTCTGAGCGTGGTATCAATTCGCAATGGATGCGCATTAAAGACCCTTTAATTTCTGCCAGTACTGTTAGTTGTGGATTTGCTTGTCACCCTACGTAAAGCTGGATAACCATTGCCTCCTTGTCGCTGATGGACAGACACCGCTTGATCCCAGCCGAAACCAGCTGTAGCGAGGAACGCTGATCCCTGGATCGAGCGTTACGTAGGAGCTTACAGAGGGATCGGGAGACCTGGTGGTGTGAACATGCTAGATAGCTTGTACTTGCTACGCTCTGGTAATACCATTAAACTGTTCCACCTCATCCGAGTCACCGAAGTCTTCCGATTTGGAGTAACTAAAACAATCTGGAAAGATGATGGCTCCCAACTCACTAATCTTCAACGACTGTTGGAACGATGGACCGAACATTTTTGTTCGCAGTTTCTCTGGCCGCTAGCTCCAGGTGTTTCCTTTGTGTGCACACTAGTGAGAAGTGGACTATCCCAACTGCTCCTCCCTCTCACCAGGAAATCTGGCGGGAAATCTGCTGCCTGAAGCGTTACAAGGTGCTCGGCTCTGATGGCCCACCTCCTGCTTTAGTTAAAGGTGGGGTCTGTTCGCTGGTTCGAGAAATTACCGTTTTTTTCTCAGAAGTCTGGGCGAAAGAATAGGTTCCATCATTCTAAGGAGTCGATAGTGGTCCCTGTCTTCAAAAATGACGTGCGCACAAAAGTGTGGTTCCCGTCGTTTGCAAGATTCTGATGTCCATCATTCTTTGCAAACTAACCCCAACGCGAGAATCGCTACAGCGAGAACAGGCTGAGTTCCGCCCTGGTTGCTGCTGCATCAATCGCATTTTCACACTCCACCAGATTCTCGAGCTCCGCCATGTGTAACAAAAGCCAACGATTGTTGTGTTCCTGGATATCCATGCTGCCTTCGATTTTGTCAACTGGGCTACATTGTTGCAGTCTGTTGAGGAATGGAATTCCCGGGAACTTCGTTTCCATTCTGCGTGCTCTGTTAGGGCTCATGGCAAGCTTTCGCCTTCCTTTATTGTCAACAGCAGGATTCAACAAGAATGCCCTATGTCTCCATTCCTCTTCAACTTTGCCATTGAGAATGTCCCTAAAAATGCTCTAAAAGTCTTGTTGATCGCTGGCGTTGAGCTCCTCTCAGGTAGTCGGATGAGTGATTTGGATTACGCTGATGATATCATCTTGTTGGGTGACAGTATGCAAGCCGTTCTATTTACACTTAACCGCCTGACGATTGCAGCCTTGAAGTATGGTATGCACTTTTCATCGTTCAAGTGCAAAGCTCTTCTTCAAGACTGGCATACGCTCCTACCTGCACTCATCATCCACGGGGAAACGTTAGAAGTGGTACCTGGGAAACTGCATACCTGCTGGTATGGCTTTGAAAGCGAGATTTCAATGCGTAGCTCAAGAGTTTGTCACGTCTTCTCCAGACTGAAGCATTTATGACACCGCTATGACATCCGTCTCTCCATCAAACCTCAAGTTTATAGTACCACTGTCCACGATGTACTGTTATACGATTTTGAGACTTGCACTGCTAGTACCGAGGACCTACGTCGACTATCTGTCTTCGAGAACCGTTGCTTGCGGTCTATCGCCCGTGTGTGGTGGCTGAACCACGTAACCAACGCTAAAGCCAGGCAGCGTGGCTTGTGCGGATACAATCACTCGCTCGATGCGCTTGTATCGCTGTGCCAAATACGATGGCTCGGACACGTACTGCGTATGCCCGTTCAGCGTCTTCCGCGTCGTGCCTTGTTCGCGGTCGCTGGACAGGGCTGGAGGAGGCGGTTTGGTGGACAGTCTACAACTTGGAGAAGCAGGAAGAGGAGGCTGACAAAACAGTTTGCCACGCATGATTCCTCCCGACACCCTGGATGGGGCCAAGGATGTTGAGTGCAGTTAGTTGGAAACCTTGGAAGTTATGGCTCGAAATCTAACTCAGTGGCAGGCTTGTATCTCTGTTTGTTACGGTGATTCCCCTTCTCTACCCCAATGACAAACATCAAAAATCCCAAAACCGATGAGTGAAATAATGTACAAAACATTCTGTTTTTTTCTTTTAATCTAACCCTGTTTTTCTATTCCATCAAGGTCCCGATGGTGCAATAACTGTAGACAGATTTTGATCAATATATAAAAATAGCAAGCCTGAGAGCGCCACATCATCATCAACACCTTGTGTCCTCAAGAGAAACAACCTTTTAATAAATATCACAAAACTTAGCCACACTGAAGGACAACGCGAAAGTCGGCCTATGGATGCGATCGAACTGTGATTGAAAGAATTCCATGAACAATGATTTACGACGGGTAAAAGGGCGGGTGCTTGATAAGTCCCGTTGAATGGAACAGTGGTGTATTACGGGTAAAAAGAAGCCATGTTCAACAAGTTCCGTGGGATGGAGATAATTAAGAAAATGAAAATTCGCGGTAAAATAAACTGTGTTTTGGTGTATTCACCATAGACATATGTACAAGTACTAAGATGCTCGCGTGTTTTGAGTGTAAATCTATAAATCCCTTGGTTAGAATTTGGTAACACACCGTTTGGTTGCATTTTGTAGCCCTCTGGATAACACAAGTTACGACAGGTAATGCCAATGGGACGACGCTTCGTCAAGTCATTTTATAACATCATCAGGTTGAGATCAGCGACGAAATAATCTGGGAGGGAGTTCGACAACTGGCACATTCGGAGGAAGAAGAAATTTCTACGGCATTCCATCCGGTTAGACTGTATTGTCACTTACGAAAGATAACCTATTGGTTTGGTGTTGTGGTTCGGTTTCAGCAGCTGGCAGCAAAAGTAGTTTGGGTTCTTCCGAATGTGGTAAATCATTATGAGCCCCCATGCATACACCGAGTTTGATTGCCGTAATTTCCCATAGACTCTAATATACTTATTGATAGTTGGTCACAGTCCACTCTTAGTCAACAGGCTGGTAAGCTAGATGGAAAATGCCCCTCATGTTCTTGGTTGCAGTGATTTGAGCAGTCTCTATAGCAACGAGATCCTGTTTCTGCCACTGGTGTTACGCCTAGATGGCATATTCCACGTGCAGTCACATATAGGTGTTAAGCATTTATGGGAAGCTTGAGTAGGCACACCGACCGAATACTCTGCGAAGATGATCACAATGTTTATGCAGGTTCCCCATACTATTCTTGATTGTTCCATGCAGCCAAGAGCACCCGGGTCACACTTCTGAAACATATTCTACCAGGTGTGATCACCAAAGTTGTAAACGATCACTGGCTTGTGACGTAGGCGCATCATCATGGCCTCAGCTGTGTTAAATTGGAGTACGTTCCTCGTTGACCACACATGAATGTAATCTAGGTAGGGTTGGCGGAGCTTATGATCTTGTTGCTATTATTCGCCCGCCATACCTTGACAACGTCGGTGAAAACAGGAAATCGGAGGAAACTAGACGTGTAAGGTCGTTGATAAACAACCGCAATAAAGACGGTCCAGGTACCGAGCACTGTGTAAAACCGCATTCCAACTCAATCTAGTTGGAGAGTGATCTCCTTGCAGGCGATTAAAGCCATCGTTGGCGAAAACGGTTGCTAATGCGACCAAGAACACGATCTCCGATTCATAGCTCTGTAGGACGTGAAGTAGGAAGCTGTGATCCAGATCGTCAAAACCATTGGAGAAGTTCAGATATATGACTTTGACTCCGACCTCACCATCAGCCGCATCCGTGCAACTGCCTCATTCCATCAACATGCTGGTGGTTCATGATCGGTGTTGACTGAAGTCATGATGCTCCGTTTCCATGATGTTGCATGTTTCCTGGTAGTTTACCAGAACCTCAGCGACGACCGCTTCCCCTACCTTCGAGGGCACAGGGAGGAGAGTCACGGGACGATAGGTTGCAAAATCTGAACGGCTACCGCCTTTATAAATTGGTTCCACACAGTGGGGACTTGTTGTTCATCGAAGCATATTTGGAAGAATTGTGATACAAATTCTGCTAGCTGGTGTCTGCAGACTTCAGAAAGTTCAGACGAATGTACTCGGCTCCCAGAGAGCTATGATCACGCTTTGCATGCACAGTCCTTAGCACAGTTGCTGGGAAGGAAATTATATGTATAAACCCTGGAATCGGTAAAGTGGATATGGGTATGTGACAGGGACAGCCTGCGAGTTCGAACCTCGGGGCGTAGTGTAGCCGCACGACCTTGGTTGCTTCGTCGGCACTTTGTACCCTACCGCAAATTGTGAAAAGCGGAAGGATCCCATGCTTTACTTTACGATGACTGTTGTCAAACCCATACAGTAGTTTGTTGGGCGCTGTTGCTTGTCCTCACGGACAAGCCTGGTGTCATGATTGCGATGGATCAGGAAGGTGCCCCGAGTTCCCTAGTCGGGGTTAGCTCTGTAGGCACGTCATGCTGCGTCCCTCATTGCCGTGCATTTTCGAGTCCCGCTTCTGAAAACTGACGGCAGTTTCGCGGAACAATTGGGCTTGGTCTCTGATACTTTGTTGACTATGTCACTTATTCCTCCAATGAACTCTTTCCAGGCTTAGAAATGATATAACAAATTAAGTGTTCGTTTTTGAGGTGTTTCACCAGCCTATTCACATGAACACAAATGCAGGTTTCCCACCGTTGCGTTACAGAGTGGGCAGGAGAGCACACTGTTTAGTTCACACTATCTTTTCTTCCGATTTAAACGGATTATAACAACTTAGTAAAACGGGATGACGTGTTATCATGTTGTCTTTTGAAAAGCGTTACTATGGGGACAAACTGATGCTAGTTGGAACAACGCTCCATGTTTGGCATACTCGGAAGAAGAAAACGTTTTGCTGGCGAGCAAGTCGAGTGTAGTCCGTGGCCAGTTTGAGTTGGTGGAATGTCAAGTTATTATTGTGTCTGAGATGCAACAGCTCACGACAGTCGTGATTCGGGTCCGCCAGTACCTGGTAAACGACGGAATTCGCCAGCGCTAACTCGTTCAACGGTCACAGCAGTATCCACCCAGTGGCTTCGTCCCTCGAATAAGGGACTAAATAACATGAGGAGGTACAGATTCCACGTTTTTCAACAACATCACCTTTACATCTTTGCAAATAGTTTACAGTGTCCAGACTATTGTTGCAGAGAGATGTGCTGTACAACAGTAACTTCACGCGCCCCACTCAGTGCAGATTTTCTTCAACTGGCTATACATGAAGCGTGATGAATGGTTGGGCCACGAGCGAGGCATGACATCCGCCCATGATCCCCAAAAGAACTACAAAGCTGCCGTACTCCTGATGCTGGCCTCACTTCAGAACTCGTTGATGAGGTCACTTCCTTTGAATTCCAACTCTCGTTGAACAAAGTAGCGGCCATTTTGAAGAGGTTAATGATAGTTTGGCATCGTTAGAATACGATGGCAACCCAGCGGGAATTCCAGATTCAGTTCAAGGGGAAAAGTAGGATAAGTAAACCCGTCTGTCACATCGTATGTGCAAGGACTAATACTTATATTGCGAAATGCGATTGATCTTAACACTCTGGACAGAATTAATTAGGGAAAAGCACACATTAAAGTACTTGGATTTGCAACATGGGATAGTAACAAGGTATATGCCACGTGGTACCGAGAAACCGAGCTCACGAACGCACGGATCATAGTTACATTGTAACATACTCAGGCAAGCGAGGCTATCAACTGTTTGGGTTTTTACAGGGTTACAATGGCGATGTTTTCGTGAACATTTTCATTTGAGACTTGTGAAGGTGATTACAAATGCTAGTGCTGAACAAAGTACAACTTCAAATAATTGCTCTTCGATCATTCTCAAATTCCTAATGAAAAATCTGTAAACCGATTCCTGAATAATCAATTCAACATAGCTCAACGTACCGCATCCAACGAGCTGCTAATTAAATTTGGTAGCATGCACTTACAAAGCTTCATATGGTATCTTCCGTTCCCAACGTCAGAAGGAAAGGCTAGATGTATCGAGAGTCCTGCCGAAGAAATTCAAACGCAATCGGAATTACTGTGGTAACTAGATGCATCGGCGTGGACCCTATTGTTCAAATCATGTGGTAGAGACCTCAAGCTCCATGGATCCGGAAAATATTATCTAGTCATTAGCGCAATAACTGGGCAATGTAGATGGCCCCATTCTTGACACCGGTGAACCAACTAGAACTCATTGCATGTACGAGCCGCGATAGGTTCTAAGCATTGGGGATAGATGGTTATCAAGGAAATCAAAACCCACCTACATTTCTCAGACTTTGTCAGTGCCTATCATTTACCACATAGCATACCTTTCGCCTTTTCATGTCCGTTTTCATGAACTTACAAACCTTTTCTTAAATCCCCATAAAAGACTGAAGCGTTATGAAACTACTACAAAAGAACAACCCCTTTTGAAACTCAAAAGCAGCTTCGTATGCTTTCCACAGTACACCCCTTTTGTATAACTATGTACTAACGTTGCTTTTTTCCTTTTCCTCTCCACATACAAACCGTCGGCTGATTGCTCCTTGGTTGCAAGTTTCGCTGGATCCCCGCACCTCAAATGGAAGCCCAGAGAATCACTCCGTCAGCTGCGCGGAACTTTATGAACGGTTCTTCCCCCCCCCCCAAAAAAAACACGTTTTTTGTTTCATTGGACAATGATTTCATATGGGTTAAAGAGCACTGCTTTACCAGTTCCATTGGGTAGTTTTGTGTGGAGGACACGGGTGGGAGCCAGCTAGAATCTATTCGCAGCAATGCTCCCTGAGCAGCTACATCAGGTTTCACCACCTGATCACGCCAGCTAACACGCGAACAGAAGTCCTCACCTAAATCGAAGGACTGCTTGCACAGTCCTTTCTGGGAGAGAACTGTGCAGTTGTCTGGGCATTCCGCGTTTTGTCTGCATAAAACTCTGCCTAAAATAATTGCTTCCTTATGCACGTAGGCGACCAGTACTGGTTCCCGGGTTCGAGTGCTTGGGTTGAGCAATGCCTACCTACTGCTCGCTTTCGCAGCCCGTGATCGATCCTGTTTGCTACACCTTTTCAGCGTCAACGGTATCGTCTTTTATAGTTCGGTCAACAGGAAACCTTTTCCAGTACAAATCAAAGACTTTCCTGCAACTAGATCCTCCTCATGGAATAGCTATCTGGACTCACGCTAAAATATTTGTCTTTCGTGATCTATGGTAAAAGGAATCATAAAGACTTAATCCGCTGCAAAATTCGCAACTTAAAGCAAAGAAAATGTTTTCATCACAACGTGCAACTATTGCGTGAAACCACTGCTTATCCAGACTTCAAGTTATTGTGCGACTCTGATATATCTAGTTGCTTTTGTCATTCAACCAGCCATTTGTACTTCTGCTTCGGTATTTTTTATCATTAGAAACCCTTTTCATCAATGGAGACTGGTTCTCATCTCACTGCCTTAAACGACTGCGCCGACTCTATAAAAGACGCTGCTTCATTAAAGTCTCTGTCCATTAAAATAAAAACCAACTCCTTCACCTTACTAACATGTATGTCCAGACTATACTTGGAATAAACAGCTGTCGAGAAATGTGGACAATGATGAACGACCTGAGTGGTGTCGTCTGCCGCGGCACACAATCTGTTCTCAATGGGGAAGAATTATACCGCAACTTTGTGGTCCGGAAAGTAATCCAGCCTTGCACTTACCATCTTCTTCGATGCAACTCACCCCACAACCTTCTCCACGCATAGATAGTGTGACGGATCACAATGCATTAATACAGTTGCTATAGGGCAAAGCACCCTATCCGGAAGGACTATCACCTACAGTCATTAAAGAGTGTGATATATTGCCCATGGCGTAGTGACATAAGCTGCGGGCTAGTTGGCACAAGCCACTGTCAGTTATTAGTTCGATCCTCAGTGGAGGACCGAATGATGCGCACCAGTGACAAGCCCCAAAGCCATCTGGTGCTTTTCCGGAGAGGTAGTTGACTTATCTAAATTGTCGGCTGATTAAGACGAACACAAAATTCTTTTACTCATACGTAATGATTAAGAAGATTAACATTAGGCAAGAAGCATACCATAACCCATCGAGTTTAATTATGCATACAACACCAATCGCGTAAATAGACAGCAGAACGGAATATTTTCTCTTTCCAGAATAGTGCGTGGGGAACTACTCAGAGGTTAGTCGCAAGCGTTAGCATGTAAGAGACGTGCCAAGTACGAGAATACGGAGAACAGTAAGAACAGTTGGACCTAACCTGCATTGCCAAAAGCTACAAAGAATAAGTAGCGGATAGGCAAGAACAGAAGACGGAGTAGCAGAGCGAATCACGAGGAGAGAGGAAGCGAACAGGATGGACGATCAGTAAAACAAATGGGCGATCGGAAGACACGACGAACAATAAAATCCAGCGTCACAGAGCAATTAAAGCACTGAGTGAGAAAAGCTTTCAATGGGGATCTCAGTTGGGGAGACAAAATGGGGATGAAAGAGTAGGGCAGCAACAGGAGTGGGCGCAGGAATCATGAAAAGAGGTGTGAGGAGTTCGCTGGGTCCAGGCTTCTTCGTTAGTTATTATTTGGGTGTGGACTGCAGTGCATCCTCGGTGCACCATTGGGTGGGCTCGTCGGACAACAAAAAGACAGGCAAATCCAGAAAAAATCACCGGCAGGTCATTTCCTTTGCTGCTGGCCCGTCGGTGCTATTGGGAGTTGTCACTCTGCCCACTTCACCCCAGTCTACGGCTGATGACCCTCGACCCGCGGAAGATCCCAGGTATCTTCGTCGGAAAAACGTACACAAGCACTCGTCGGTCAGACTAGTCGCAATGGGCACTTATAGAGTGGGGAATGGCGGTAGCTTGGATGTAAGGTGATGGGCCTAGGTTCCTGAAGAATGAACCAGAAGAAGCCGCGGCTTTTCAAGTGATCAGTTCTGGAACACGAAACTTGGGGAGGGTGGGACGTGGTCTAGACAGACTGAGAGATGCCGTATGGAAAACAATACGTATATGAGAGAAAAGGGAGTAAACATTTATGGTTTTTACAAGATCTCGGGTCTCGTTTTACAAAGCGGTTGTGAGTGAAACGCGAGCTTAAATTACGAGGTGGAAAATTCCCGTGTTACGGCAGATACCAAACGTTAACAATATCTGAAAAGCATTCCGTACGTCTGACCTGTCTACCACGTCCGTCAGTTACCCAGGGATGGGTTGGTGGTGGGTCAAGTATAAGAGAAGAGGATGGGGTGCGCGGTGCGGAAGATGCATCTGCGGTTGGATTTACCTGTGCGGTTGTACCAGGAGATATTGGAGGCAGATCTTCGAAAAACCGGTTGATGGACACCGTTTTCCGGTGACCATTCTGATCTAGAGCAAAGTGCTTCGCAGTTAGTTGAGTAACTCTGAAGGGACCGGTGTCAAAAGGCTGTAGAGGGCGAAGCACTGCGTCTGTGTGGATTAAAATGTGAGCGCAGGTCAAGAGTTCACTGTGTATTTTCATATCTCTGGTGTGCTGGAGAGGAGGGGTCCGGTGCAGCGAACGCATTCGTTGAGAATGGACGATGCGAAGTTTGACGGTAGCACACACGATGGTGAGCAAGGCAAGTGAATTCTCCTGGCAGCTTAAGTGTTGTGCCTTAGACCAGCTCTGCTGGTGCGCACTGCAGGTCAGTTTTGATGCAACCGCAACTGCTTAGAAACATCTGCAAAATGTTATTGATCCAGTCAGAGTCATTAGTGGTACAGATAGATGTAGTAAGCTGTCAATGGAAGCATTTGACTGGGCAATTCGTCACCGGCTGATACGCCTTCGTGTGAGAACGGCGGCAACCTAATAAGTTGCAAACTTTATCGAAATTCGAAGCTTCGAAAGACGTTTCACGGTTGATCGCGGTGGGGAATGAGCATGCGTAGTGGGAAACCCAACAGTCCAAAGAGACATGGACGACAGCTTCGGCTGTGCAATCTAGTCCATTGATGGGTTCTGATTACCTAGGGCAGAGGCCGACACATGTCAGCATGCAAACGAATCCGCGAGAAGGAGGCAAGGGTCTGTGCACGTATGAGAACCGCGAAGCCGGGATATGGAATTAGCCGAGAAGACTGCGGGTGTCAATGGAAAAGTAGCATAACACGAATAAATATGCCCAGGCTTAACAAGTCCCCTAGAATGGTTTGTACAATGAAATACAATGATTAGTACAATGAAGTTACACAAAAGTTAAAAACATATCTGTGGACTCACTATATTATCCACGTTAACCCAAAGGTATATCCGTTTCCCCCGAGTTCGTGGGGTTGCTGAGCACCATGTTTGTCTGCGTCTTGCCCTCACTCAAAGAATATAAATCCGAGCAAGTAATGTAACTGGTGTAAAGCATCGTCGAGTCATTTTGTCGAGAATGGGTAACGTTATCGCGGAAATGACAAAAGTCGAAAGAGTGTTCCACGGTTGACAAACTCGAAGAGAAAATAATTCCGGCGGCATTACAGCCGACTTTACTGAGTGCCAAGTTCCAATTTAGGATCCCTCCGTTCTGTGTCGCAGCGAAGCAGCAGGAAGTGGCGGCAAGCATGACCGGGTTTTTTCAAAATCTGGTACGCCAGGATGAGGTCACTCCGTAGACGGCGATATCTTCCGCTTTACGCTCCCAGGGCTTTCAGTCCCCTATGGTATTGCAGGTGGGACAACCCCTTCACATTTTTGTTGCCCGTTACTGTGCGGTAGGCAGTACAACCAGGTGGCTTTTTAAACAGGATTCCCAAGCCTGGATCGCGTACTCTACACGGGGCCTCGCCCGCATTGAGCATTTGGTGGAAGGTCGAGGGATCGAACCCTGCGAATGCCCTCCGCAACAGGCCAACATGTTGGTTCGATGTTTTGGACGCCTTCGAGGAATGCGCCGAACAGCCGAGATCGTCTTGCATCACCACCCCGATTTCTGGCTCTTGTGAGGCCGATTTCGGAATGTCCTCTCCAAGCTTATATGCGTACGTGAGCTTGTGGTGGATGTGCACTTGTCCGTGTAAAAAAAGTAGAATTACCTTTGACCACTCAAAAGCGCAGTCTAAGTCTAGTTGCAACATATCGTGATCTTCCTTACAGTCGATTGCCCGCCATATCTTGAGGCCATCGGCAAAAACAGAACATTTGACCTGATGACACCCGCAAGGTCGTTACTGAAGTACACGAAAAATCGCTTCCCAAACACCGACCCTTGTGGAAAACCGTAATCTACACCAATTGGATCGGAAAATGAACCTCGAACTCGAACCTGAAGTCGCCGCTGAAAGAGGAAGTTTCCGATCCATCCATGGACAGGGTTCCCAACTTTGTATGCTTGCAGCACTTGGAGAAGGTTGCGTTGATCTATGCGCTCGTATGCTTTGGAAAATCTAGGTAGGTGGCATCAATGCCGGTCCCACTGTCGGCTATCTCGGTCCAACTGCCACAGGAAAGCAGTAGGTTCGTGGTACATGACCGATTCGAACGGAATCCCTGTTGCTCTGGTGCCATGAGGTTAGACCTTGTGAAGTAGCTCGTTATAGCCTCAGCTATGTTCGACTCCATCACCTTTGAGAGCACCGGGAGGAGAAACACTGGTCACTAATTGGCTGGCTCCCAACGGTTATCACTTTTGACAATCGAGGGTAATGATGCCTAACTTCCACATGTTAGGCATCTGCTGTTCGTCCAGGTGTGTTTGGCATGTTGGCAGTGAAGACATGCACCATCCCACATTCAGAAACTTTTGTCTACTCTTAGTCAAACGAATAGCTCCGGGATCAGTTTCAATGATGCAAGAACACCAGGATGAGACAATGCGTAAAGGGTGTCGAAGACTGGGTCTGAACGAGACGGACAAAAGGAGTCTGGGGCAACATGTACAAGTGTTACAAAGGAATGTTCCGTCCGTCGTATGGGGAGGAACTGGTTGCACATGAGCTGAAGTGGACTGTTATATGCTCTAATGTGACTGAATCCGGGGCGAACTCTATAAAAGATAAGATACTAGACGACAAAATCAGTGGGACTCCCTATGTCAAGTAACAGGGGTTCAAGCTAAACCAGTCAGTAGATACGTCTCGTCCTTCACCCAAATTCCGTACACTACGGTGAACCGCGGTTACTCCAGTTAACACTCCAGTCAGGTAATGATGCAGAGGCAGTTCTGTTGTCAGCTACTCGCCTCCGAACCACTACATGCACTGTTCGAATGTTTCCTTATGCTTTCTTGGCGCGAACGCCGGAAACGCAAATAAAAGCCGGATGACTTCTGTAGACAACAAGACGCGCATTCTGTTCTTGTTCACGGTGTCACCGAGCTCCAGTCACTAAGCGGATTACAGGTAAAATCGTATGACTGCGATGACTGGGGTTTTATTCATGACGTACTCACTCGAAAATGTTGTCGCTAATTCGACACCAAGGTTACCGCTATCACTTAACTACAAAGAGTATGGTCCGCGAGTGACGAAACTATCACTGCACTCCGAAAGGATGGCAGAAGATGTGATCAAAATGTGGCACAAAAAGCGTAATATGCTGCCATCCGAAATACGTACAAAGGTAATAGACACCGGGTCACAGATAGACAAGGTAATTGAGACTGAGAGACTGTGACTGTATTTAAGAGCAAGTATAAAGGTCTCTGTACAACTATCGAATTACGAAAAATCAAAAACATTTAGTTGTGAACCATCAGCAGTTGTGTCTGCTCCGTTAAGCGTTTATCCTTGTTCGGTTAGGAATTAGTACTAGTGTCATTATTTCCGGACATACAATGTCTTTCTTTGGCATTGTATGTGCATCATTTCACAAAAGCACAGTTTTCCGAAATAATCGTCGATACGGGTTTTAAAACACTTCACATAATCGGCCTCTATTAATTCTTCGGGCTGTGTATTCCATAAGTTTACGATTCTTCGTTCGATACAAAGCTGATGTGGTACTTTGTTCATGTTGGGGACCCTGAGTTTGTAACGGTGTCCTCGGGTGTTACAGGGTTCCCGCAGGTGAAATATTGGCCGCAGTATGGGAAAGTGATTTAAGTGTAGTACTCGATGGGTCATAGTAAGGTCAAGTCTTAGTCGGCGATAGGATAGTGTGTAGAGTCCGAGCCTTTCACAACGTTTTTCATACGGAAGCTTTTGTAGACTCGGTATCATTCTAGTTGGGATATGCTGTATTTTCTCCAGCTTTTCAGTTTCCCATTGGGTTATCGTATGGTAAGCCGGGGCACCGTATTCAAGGATTGGTCTAATGAGCTAGGTGAATAGACGAGGGACGGTTTCTTCGGACCATGTGGAGAAACTGCGTCGTAATGCCCAGAGCATACGAATTCCCGCACGGTACAATTTCTCTGTATTTTCTAGTGATCTTAAATCATGTCGTGAGAGAACTCCTAAGTCTCTGACAGATGTGTTGGGATGGAGCAACTGGCCGTCCAAGGTGTATGATCGAGTGGCTGGACGTCTGGTGATACTGATGAACTCCGACTTGCTTGCGTTAAGAGGGAGTTGCATTTCAGTGGACCACGTTGACAGTCGCACTAAATCATGCTGGAGGCGAGCGCAGTCGTCCTGGTTTTCAATGATCCTCCAGATTTTCAAATCATCTGCAAACAGGACACATGGTGACTGGAGCTGCTGCGGAAGATCGTTGATATTAATAAGAAATAATACTGGCCCAAGTACAGTTCCTTGAGGCACGCCACTGATCGATGGGAACCAGTCTGTCAGGTAGTCATTGACCTGTACTCAAAACTTTCGTCCCACAATAAACTCGTGTAACCACTGAAGTAACGTTCCACCGATTCACTATGCCCTCAGTTTGTTAAGGAGTACTTCGTGGTTCACTCTGTCAAACGCCTTACTGAAGTCGAAGTACACCACGTCAACATCCTTCCTTTCGTTGAGAGCTCGTACTCACTGGTGGTTTGCGTACATCAAGTTGGTGATGCAGGATCGCCCTTTCGTAAAACCGTGTTTTGCTGGCTTCAGTACGTCCAGCGATTGGAAGAATGATAGCAGACACTTTTTCACAATATACTCGAGTACTATGGATAATACCGAAGTCAAACAGATAAATAAATAAACGTTTATTCCTCAGCAGTGCGAGGCACAGACCAATCGGGTGGTCTTATCAACATGTACAACGTGATCGCATAATATAGATAATTATTCGTCTATTGATCAATGGTTCCCATATGGGTTTTTGAAATGATTAGCAGTTTTTAACAAAATAGTGAGATAAAGAAACTGGGAACAATTATAAATGTAGATTTTGCGGAAAGTTCAAGTAAAGTAATACGGTCATCCATGGAACTGTCCCCAGGGGACTTGCTTCTATGCAGGGTATTTCCACGATGGGTTTCACCCGCACTTCCATGCTCCAATTGGCTCTGTACCTGTGTGGCAAGATAGCAAATAGGCCATCAGAACTAGATGTCAAATGTCTTTTTTAAGGGCTGCTTTATGCATACATTATAGGCGATGAAGCCTCAGCCCTTTCTGTCATGCGGATCAATCAATTATGGCACTATTTGTTTTAAGCCAGCGAGTCAGTAGTAATATGATTTGCATGGGTCGGTCCATAGTTCTCTAGTTTACTCGGATCTCCACCCTTTGGAAGCCGTCTCACTATCGAGCATTTCCAGGCGTTCGGGACAGTTCCTTCAATGATTGATTTATCGAAAACGTTTGTCACGGCTGGTAAGATGATAATCCACAGGGACGTGTATTAGTGGATGAAGTCCGTCTGGTCCGGGGTCTTTGCATCATCGAGGTTGACGAGTGACTGGTACACTTCGACTTCATCACATTGTAGGCTATTGAGCAAGACTGGCGTAAACTGTGCCAGTACTGAAACCGCCACCGATTTACTGGAAAATACAGTGAGGAAATGCGTGGCCAAGGCTTCCACGCGCTCCGCGCTTGAAATGTGTGTCTTCCCGTCTAAGCTCTCTAAGACCGGTAGGTCGTCTCCAGGTTTCAGTTGGCGTTTCAAGTAGGCAAATATTCGCTTGGGTGCAGTTGTGGCCGAGGATGCTAGCTCCTCTTCGAACTGCCGGCGTTTCTTGATGTTTGCGGCGTTGCATAAGTTACGCTGTTTCTTGTACACCGCGTAATCTTCATCACAACCCGAGCTGATGTATCTATCCCAAAGTTTGCGACGCCGTCGCGCTAACTGTCTATATTCCGTATCAAACCAATGCGGTTTGACAGGTCCGATCTTTGAATATTGAAGGGGAACGAACAGAGTACAGAGCGAGTTAAGCTTCCACTTCATTAATGACCAACAGGTCTCTAGTGACGCATCCTGTGGTAGTGTCCAATCAGTCTGACTTGCAGCTTGGACGAGCCCGTTGAAGTCCGTCCTCCAATAGTTGAATGTCAGCTTCCGTTGGTTGTAATATGCTAAAGACAGTTCTAAGCTTGCTACAATGGAGCAGTGATCACTGTTCGCCAGAGGTTCGATGACTCTGATCTCGTTCAGCTTCTGCTCGCAGCAAGTAAACATTAGATCCAGACAAGATGCCAAGTGCGGAGTTACGCGCGTCGGTTGGATGACATGTTGCGTTGCCCCGATTTCAATAGTCATTTTAGCGAATTGTGCCTCAAGGTTGATATGACCGGGAAGAAGTCGAACGTCTGGCCAAAATATCTCAGGTAAATATAGATCATCCATCATTAAGAACTGAGGGCTGCCCATGCGCTTCTGTACATGTGGTAGCCAATCGCAACAACGGTTTAATGGGCTACGGTAGATAACCCCCACTATTAGTTCTGCGCGCCTGAGGCGGATTGTGTACCACAATTGCTCGCATAAACTATCCTCGCTCCGATAGGTGCTGGTAAGTTTGCCAGATAGTGACGATTTTATGTACGACAGAACACCACCGTGATCCTTTGATTTTCGGTCGCATCGGAAACAAGAGTATCCTGACAACACGACTTCTTGGGGTATGTCGTCGGAGTTCAGCCAAGTCTCTGAAACTCCTGAAACGTCCGGCCAGTCCGCGACAGCGAAGCGGCACATTTCGTCACGTTTGTTATTTAGGCTGCACGCGTTGGCGAATGTCACACGGAGGTCCTGGGAGGTACCGCGGGACGTGCCTGGAGGTTGAGCAATCGGTTGATACGGGTTCGTACACCCTTCTTGATCACCCGAAAATTTGCAATTTGTAAGTCAGTCTCGCCTTCCTCTGGGCGGAGTTTGAGCTCAATGACCGCAGTCTTCAAACGATCCCTGTCGTCTGGTTCAAAGCCTCGGCGGTTGTGAAATTTTATGCCTTTCAACCTTGACCGACGAGACAGTATGAGCTGCGGCATATTAGGATTTGCAAAGGTGATTCTCAGAGGTCGACATGACTGGTTAGTTTTCTGGCCAAGTCGGATTACTTTTTTAATCGTCACACTGTCTTCGCCCACACCCAAGCTTCCATGGATGAGCGCCCGGAGGAACTCAACATCATGATCATAACGTATCTGAGGGTTTTCATCTTTTGACTCTGATACGTGGAAAACTTTGAGATTATGACGCCTCAACGAAATCAGTGATTAACCTGTGGGAGCGGAAATAGAGGCGCTTAACTGATTGGGTTGTTGTTTATCAGCAGGTGACGTCTGAACTCGATTACGTGGGTCCTTGCGTTTTTGAGTGGTCCATGGATCCTCGGTGTTCAGAAGTTCACAGACAGCCTCTGAGAAATTCACGGACCGATCGGTGAAGCGGCATTTAGTAGCTTCCGAGTATGAGTCTTCCATCAGGGAGGAACATTGAACCTGGGGCTCGGCTGGGGTCGAAGACGCTGGTGGTGGTGCAGATCGCGGAGTGACAATAGAAGGCGAGGTGACAGAGGTACTTTCACGAGGACGTTTGATCTCACGTGGTGAACGGTTTGTTTCTATCTGAAAGAGAGATTTTTCCGCAATTGTCTGCAGTCTCTGCGTATTCTGATGCCATGTACCGCGACATTTATCACACAGAACTAGGAAAAAACGATGTCGGATGTCGAGCGATTTTCGAAACATGTTGGCGGATAAGCCAATGCACGAAATATGGAACAAAACATCACAGCCGAAGCACCGAAGCGCATGAGCCTTATTTCCTACAACTTTCGAACACGAACCACAAGTAGCTTGAGACGGCATCACAAGCCAGAGCGAATCCAAGAAGGCGGACAGAGATGGCAGTAGAGCAAATCAATGAGATCTCCGGAAGTAGCCAAAGATAGATCGCCAAATTTGCACCGCTGGGAAAATATGCCAAAGAAAGAATATTGGTACACAATTCACACCGATAAAACGCTGTTAACACAGTAATCTGAGGCAAAAGTAGTATCCAGCACACGCTAACCCGAAAATCTGCGACGTTCGTGGGTACAGCCAAGGTAAGTAAGCAACGGCGAGTAAGCAACTTACCAACACAATTCTGTCACCGTGTAGCTCAGAAAGGAAACAATGTTAAGACACACCGACAGCTGAAGGAGGACAGGATGGTCACACTCTAGTTGATGCTGAGAGCTTTATACAACAACCTGAACTGACCCTATGGCCTGCCTCATCGGTGCTACAAAAACAAGGTCTTCAGCAACCTAACCGAACTACGTATTCGTCAGGTCTCCACACTTTGGGACCTAGTTATGATCACCTAGATATGGCTGAACATGGAGATCACGAATGCTGATTGCACTACCCGGCATGACTTCCATACGAAACGATCGACCTAGCAGAAGAGTGGGAGAGGAGGGGGAGTGTTCCTGTACTATCGATCCGACCTGCATGTTGATGTCATGGATGACTCAGAAACGAACGTCGTCAGTTCTCTTTGGTGTCGTTTGCACTTACGACGTGGTGATGTGTGTTTACTAGCAATAGTTTACTGCCGTCAAATGTTCACCTTAGAAACGGAGCTTTGCCTAGCTTCCGCGATGCAACGAGTCCTGACACAACCATACAGTCACGTCCTTCTGGTGAGGGATTTCAACCTGTACGCAATCGAAGTTCCAGCATCGCACAGCGAACAATTCAAGGCGGATTTACAAGAGGTGATCGCTGATATACCTCTTTACAACCATGTCACCTCTCCCACGCGATTCCGAACGGGTGACACATCCACTGTCTTGGAGCTTGTGCTCTCTAAGGAAGAACTAATGGTCGACACCGTAACCGTAGATGCACCACTTGACCGTAGCGATCACGCTATGTTGCCTTTCCGTTATATCTGTTACTTGGAGTACATCAGTGAGAACAACGTGGAAACCTATGTTGTTACACATCACGATAAACTGTCCAACTTCGCTCAAGAAATCGACTGGTTCTTCCTGGCCGAGAAGCCGCCCAATGTCGCTTGGATGTTGTTCGTCAACCAATTCGTTGAGCTAGTGGCAAAGGCTGCAGAAAGTAAAGTCCTTCGCCCGAAGCAAGTGAATTCGTTCCCGAGGTGCCGTACTAGAAAATGCATAGCTTTAAGTTATCCAGCTTGGGGGCTTACAAAGTCTGTCGAAGCAACCTGACCTTGTCTACTTACACAATTCAACGAAACCAAGGCGTCAAGTTGATCCGAGACGACAAACTCCAGCACCAACAGAACTTAACGGCGCAATTCAGTACAAATCGAAAGTTGCTGTATAGCCAAGTCAACAGGCTCCGCAGAGTGCAGCACGGGATCCCGATTTTACGTGCAACAGGTTGTCTTTCGCAAACCGCACAAGATGCAGTCAACATGCGTCGCCAACACTTCATCCCTACTTTCCTGAGTGAATCATCATTTCCTCCGCATTTTACACAGCTTCCATCGCCACCAGGGTTAAACCGGGTATCGTTCACTGCAGCCAATGTGATGAGAATTCTAATGTCATTACGCGAGCACAGCCCACCTGCCGTGGAGGACATCAAACCGAAGGCCTTGAAGACAGTAGCCATAAACCTTGCCGAACCATTAGCTCGGTTCTTTCAACGTTGTCTCGACGAAATGTTGGTTCCGACAAGGTGGAAACATGGACTAATCACTCCTATTTACAAAAGTGCTAATCGTTCGGAGCCCTCGAACTACCGTGCAATCACTCTACTCCCAATTTTATCCAAAGTAATCGAACGTACAATTGCAGCGGCGCTCATAGGATATCTTGAGAGCAGCAACACCCTAGTGTCACAGCAACACGGATTCCGCCGACATCGATCCTGCACTACAAACTTGCTGCTGGCCCGAGCAAGCTGGACACAGTAAGCCGATGCCAGAGTGGGAGTTGAGGTTGTCTACCTGGACTTCTCGCAAGCTTTCGATCGTTTAGATCAACGCATTCTCCTTCACAAGCTTCGAAGCTATGGATTCGGTGACCCTATACTCGATTGGATCAGCAACTTCCCCCCTCAACGTCAGCTGAATCTGTGTGTCCGGAGGTCCATTTCCAACCCAATTGATGTACAGTGTGGAGTGACTCAAGGATCGGTACTTGAGTCAAGTTTATTCCTCACATTCATTAACGATCTTCGTAGTGTACTGCAGTCGAATTTTCTACTATCTGCAGATGATAGCAAAGGTTGGCATGATATCTGGACGTTGGATGATCACATGGCATTGCAGAGCGATCTCTACAAGCCTCATTCGTGGTCATCCGACAACCGGCTCCAGTTCAACGTGACCAAGTGCAAGGTCATATGCATACGCCATCAGCTAAGCTATTAATATCGACCTAGGGACCAGCAGTTACCACATGCTTCCCAACAAAACGACCTCGGGGTGATCGTGCAGGACGACCTTGGTTGCTCGAGACAGCCTGAAAAGTCATCTAAAAGAGTCATTCAACATCTTAGACTCTTACGTATGGCTTGCAGCAATTTTGAGCCATCAATCTTTCTGCAAGAGCTGAACTCCTACCTGAGGCCTCATGTGAAATTTGCGATTCAGGCCTGGCTTCCCTGGCGCAAGCATTTGAAGCTCCGCAACATAGAGCGACCAAACTCGTTAGTGGATTGTTTCATCTCTCCTACCAAAACAGACTGCAGTCCCTGAGATTGTACAGTGGTGAATATCGAAGTCAGCGAGGAGACCTAATCATGGTTTACTTAATACTGACCAACCCAACTCACCCATGTCGCTATCATTTGCAGCTGAGCCAAAATACCAACCTGAGAGACCGTCAGCTCAAACTGGCTACGCACTACAGTAAAGTTGATTGTCGACGAAACGCCTTCTCCCTCCTTGTGTCCCGTGCCTGGAGTGCCCTTCCGACTCACGTTATCCTTGCCCCTACATTAACCCTTTTCAAGAAACGCCTTGATGAAACGCTTTCAATGTTACTTGATATAGTCCGTTCCACTTGGAGGGCGAAATAACTCAAACCTAACCAGTTGCTTAACGGCCCTCTCCTCAACGTGGCGGTGAGGATACATGCAGTAGTGTCTGCGCGAGTAGCCTGGATGTATCTAAACTAGATTAACATACCACATCTGTCAAATGAAGCAACACACATGTGAGCGTTGTCGTTTCCTTTTTATTTCGCATGCACTTACTGAACTATAACAGCTCTCTATACTATCTTGCGTGTGCACATCCCATTCCTACTTCAAACTATCGTTATGCAGTAGTGCATTTAACTCGGTGGACGCTTGAACTAACGATTTTCTTATTCGGTGATCCTGTAAATTTTAATTTTTACTCCACCCGTCCTACGGGACTTCTCAAGCACATGCTTTGTTTGCCCGTGGTAAACCATTATTCATTGTTCCTTGTTCGTCTTTGGCTTGGGCAGATGCCCTGGCGGCAAAACAGATTGAAGAGAGAGAGTAACGCGAGAGAAAGCCTCTGCGACGCGGTTTGATGAACCCTAAGCCCCGATGCATGTCCGCGGTGAAAAGCGTGACGTATAGGCGCGCACAAATATTGTCCCTCAATTGCGTCCATATCCTTCCATAAGAAACCTCACGTTTTTTCTTAAGCTACTTTTAAACGGTTCTTCTTTCAAGCAAGATGAATCCAACTGACGCGGACGCACCAAATTGCAGGCTATTTGCGTTGGTGACCAATTCCAAGTCAACCAATAGCTTACACCATGGAGCACCAGCGTGGTTTTTATCCCAGACAGCGTTGCGTGCGCGCAGAAAGGACGCGCTTTGGGGGTAATTGCCACGTATAACACTGCAGTTCAAGTGAACGTCTACACTGAAGCCACCTACGTGACAACCGGTGGCGGTTGGACAATCTACATCAGTGGTCGCCAACCGTTTATCGCTGAGGACCGGTCAACGTTTGCTAATTTTACCTCAGCCCGCTGAGATGGAGGGGTGTTGCTTGGTTATATTTTAGGTTGCTTTGATTTAATACGTGTGATGCTCACCTGGTCACGGAATTAACACAGAATAATGAAATCATCCACACTTCGCAATCCTGACACACTAAAGGAACCCGGAAAACTAATCAAATCAATCAATCAAAATCAATGCAATCACTTGCGGTCGAGTCCAAAGAGGAAAACCACACAATCATAGGAAACAAATTGGCGTAACACGACTGTGAATATCCGCGAGGATAATCGGTCAGATGCAATTTTGTCAATATCGTATTACCGGTCGGCAGTGTTCCAGGACGTGGTGGGTTTTCGCCTGGCATGCGTTCTCCCTACAAAAGGCCACAACTGTCTGTTTAACAACACTGCGACGTGGCGCATGTGACTCGCCACCCAATAAAGTCACTGCCCCAACCACGCATTGGCAAGTTGACCGATGCCACATTCCGCAAATTCTGTGCCTATATCTGATCTCCTACGACTACGTTTACATATTCGATTAGTGACATGCCACTATACTTAAAATATTTTTGCATTTTTTCCTCATGCTTCATTCGCCTGCCCCGCATTGTGTACACCACCTCATCGGACTAGTTACTCACCAACATACTCCACATTAATGATCTAATTCTTATCTCTACATCTCGCATTCTGTGAGCATAGACTTCCTTCAATCTTTGGGCCATGTGGGCCCACACTACTGACTACATCTGTACTACTCCCGCTCTTGGTCCTGCTAATAATGCTATCATGTACAATCTGATCATGCTCAAAAGGCGTGCCTCGCTTTGTCGAGAATAAAAAATATTTATATTAATGTAATTGTATTTAAACATGCCTTAAAAATAAAATACAGTTACCCCAAAAATTAATAAGTAGTACTTTAACCTCAGCTCAATAAAACGCTAAATCAATGAGAACCTTGAGCTTGTTTCTCTGCAACGAGACTGTTCCATCTGGGGGTACTAGGAGACAATGACACCCGAAGTGTGTTGCTTATGTCCAGTTTATCCCGTTGTTTTGTTTTGGTTGCTGTCACTACAAAAAACCCCGCTTAACGCGGATAAGATGTCGCAAATGCCAATAGGGATTTAAATGCAGTGGTTACAATTGGTGGGTAATCCGTCATGACCTTAATCCATAACACCGACAGAATTGTTGACTCGAAGGTGGTTTTAAGGCCGCTATCATTTTTTATCTCCATCAGTTGATCTTCTTCTTGCGCAGACATGTTAGAGTCGCCTGGTTTGTTAACAAATTGGTCGCCGGATGCATTCCTTACAAGTTCGTGCATCTTTTATATTTGGGAAGTAGCGCTCGAACACTTTTAAAAGCAAAGACAGGTTGATCGTGCAACAACCGGGGTGAATGAATGTTCAGCGTCAGTCTCGCTTAAAATCCTCGTTAATGTTTGAAACATGTCCAAAATGTGTCTGTTCCCGCGCCGTCCCCATAACTACAGTTTGCTTTCTAAATGCAGCTACTTTGTCTGCCAACTTGGAAACAGTTGTCATTTTCCCCTGAAGTAATAGATTGAGTCCATCGAGCAGACTGAATATGTCACATAGGTAAGCCAGGTTTGCGACCCATACCTTGTCACTTAAATATGCTGCAGGCGGTGACTTCTTTTAAGAGAAATCATTGCAATTACTCTCGTAATTCCAATAGTCTGATTAGCCATTTTCCTCTGGATAACCATCTGGTTTCCGTATACAAGTGAAGACATCTGTGCTCTGCGTCATCACTTCACAAAACTGCTCAAACATGTGCGAGTTAACAGCGTGTGCTTTGATGTGGTTAATAATTTCAATGACATCAATCAATAAGCTGTTAAACTCCAAGAACATTTTTCGGCTTGCCAACATTCCCCTGTGAATGATACAGTGCTTAGATTCACTCTCGGGTGCAACCTTCTTAATCCGAGTACTTAAACCAGACAGTCGTCCGGTCTGTGCAGCAGCTCCGTCTGTGCTTACGCCGACACAAAATGACCATTTTAGTTGTCCTGTATTATAACCATCTAGTGACGTGAAAAGTTCTGCTCCTGTGATATTGGTTGGCAAAGATAGTGTACTTAACAAATCCTCATGTACCTATTACCGATAGAGACATCTCATATAAACAAGTAGTATTGCCTCGTTCTCGATATCCGTAGATTCGTCAACTTGGAGTGCGTACCACGATGATCCATTAATCGTCTCCAACAAATATCTCAATGTCTTCGGCTATTTCATTAATTCACCTAGTCGCGATGTTAAGAGAATAGCTATTTGACATTCATTTTTGGTGGAGGAGCTTATTAGTCATTCTTTGTTCTTCCTCTTTTCCACTTCTTGACTGTGGTTTAAACGCTCTACTGTGTTATCCCGATTGGTACACATTGTTAATGAACGCTCATCTCCGTGTCATCTGCAGCAGTGCCATTTGCAAGAACACATTACATTGGCTTTTCTCCGCATCACTTCTCTACTTGGTTATATTAAAGGAGTATTTAGTTGTCACACAATTATTGTAATAGTTTTACGTTTTGGGGTTTCACTTCTTATTCTCGTTTGTTTTGTGACATTTGTTTAGACGTTACATTTCCTTATTCTGATTGGCCAGTGCCGGTCACTCTAAATGGGTGTTCGCTTTGCGCTTGGGGTCCCGTGATGCTACTTTTAAGGATATATGCCATTCACTCTTGATTACACGGTTGCTTATACACCCGTTTTCCTTCTGTTGGTTGGTTCAAAGGTAATTTAGTAGCTTCCTTTCATATCGCCTTCAAAACTATATAAGCAAATGTGATTTCATGTGTACAACTATCTTTCCCGCTCATCTTTGGACTTCTTCTTGCGGCGTGGGGAGGCGTCAGTGGCGACACAACAGTTAGCCGACAAAAGCACACGTGCTATTTTTAACAACAGCCGCTCCTAGAAGAACACGAACATGTCTTTAGTGGTGGGTAAGAGCAATTCTTCACCGACATTGAATGGCTTTTTAATCTTAGCAATACGGTTAGACACCAAATGTGATGCTCGCGGTGTATGCTTTTTTATTGGTTGGTGGCCCTCAGAAGTTTCGTCTGTCTTTCATGTTCCCGTTTTTTTTCTTTTCACTACTCCAGGGGCTCGTATGTTAATACAGGGTGCTTGGCGTTCATGCGATGAAGCAGTTTTGAAAGTTTCATTGCCTCATTAGAGCTGGGCGCCGCAAAACTTGCAGAGCGGGCTTGGTGTGTGGGAATCACCTGGCCCGAAAAGTCCATATTTCAAGTAGAACTCGTGATATTGTCTGGTAAAGGATGTTTGTTTCTTTGATGCTGAAAGTTCTATCTCTTCACGGGGCCTTTCCTTTTTCCCAAGGAAATTTTCTAACGACGTCTGTTTCGTACTCATTTTGATCCATTTGTGAGTTAAATTCAAGCTCTCAACTGACCGAGATTTAACCTGGCAAATAAATCATGCTTAAACTCAGATAGTGAAGGTGGACGAAAAAGGGCAAAAGTGAAACACAATAGACATGCACAGCAAGCACTATTAAACATGCAAAAGTACTGCTGAACTGAGAGCAGAGAGCTACACAGCTTCTTTCCACCAGCTACAACACCACTGCATCTCGCATCCGAACAGCTTCCGGTTAACTTCTCGTCCATGGAAAGTCGCACACTCCCGAGACAAACACATCACAGTAGATAAAATGGAAATAAATTACTGTTTGGTGGACCGCCCGGTACCATTTGATCCATGGCCAATACCGGTCCGCGGACCGGGGGTTGGGACCACTGCTCTACATGGTTCTCAGCCACCCTCCCGCCTAAGTGGATTAGAAATGCGCGCAGTGTGTCCGCTCGTTGAGCGCCGCGGTCGACTACGGCGGTCTGTACTAAAATAGTGGGAGCACGAGCGTGACGCACGGCACTGCTGAAGCTGAGACTAATTGGTGAAGTGGGCTGGGCTGTACAAGAGAACGGACGCTAGCACAACGCTGTGAGCGCTCTCCTCAAACCAGATAGCCGCAGCGTCCCGTGGAGATAGGTGGGAACGTTAGCACGCACAGCGCGTGAGGAACGTGGTCGACCCCAACACTCAATGAGCGGACACACTGCGCGCTTTCCTAACCTCACATAGACAGGATGACAGTTGAGAAGTGTGTAAAGCGTGCCCAGTCACCACCGGGTCCAGAGGTACAGGTGCATCTTTCCACGTAAGTAGTTCAGGTATAGGGTCGAAGGTGGGAATTAATCCCAAAGGGCGCCTGTTCTGTGCGCACGCAACGCTGTCCCGGAGGTTCTGGGATCAAAGCCATGCTAGCTCTCAATGGTATACGCTATTGGCTGACTTGGTACTGGCCACCAACGCAAACAGCATGCAATTTGGTGCTTCTGCGTCAGTTGGATTCACCTTGCTCGAGAAAGGAACTATTTTAATGTATTTGAAGTTCGGTTGTCTTGGTCCTAGGACAATCGCCGCCGTTCTCCTCAGCGCACCTGATGGATCGGTGCCACCCCTGTATGCTACACTACGAAGTGGGTTCCCTTTGTAAAAGAACTTTTGAATCCTTGTCCCAGGTCGTTCGTGTTATCATCACCGTTAGTGTGTGGAAGCAGTCGCGAGGTGCCGACACAACAAAGGTTATGTGCTGTTTAGATCTTCAACCGTTGTTTGCTGATGTTCCTTTGCACCGGACAGTCGATTAGTATTGCCAGTTGATTGAAGTCCAAAAAGTCCGTTTGCAAACACCAACAGACATACTCAGACAGTCTATGCTGCTCTGCACAGAAAACGTTGGATTCCGTTTGCAACAAGCCTCATACTGTCAAATCGATGGAGCAGCTATGGGCAGTCTGTTAGGCCTCGTAGTGGCCGACCTTTTTTCATGATAATGCTATATCGATGACATTCTAGTACTCGGTTCTTCGAGGCTGCAAATTGAAGGCTTCCTGCGCCAGTGGAATAGCATGATTTCCGAGATGAATGGCTGTCTACCGTACCTGGACCTTCTCATCAGCCGAAGGGATACCGGGCTCGTTAAGTGGTCTGCCTACCGGGAACCAACGTAGTCCGGTAGATAGCTACGCATTACCAGTTTCACACGGAAGGGGGCCACAAGCATACACTGGTAAAAACCTTGTTCACTCGTGCCAGTCGTATTTGCTCGAGCGATGGAACAATAGTGTAGTAGGGTAAAAAAAAGCAATGCTTAACCAGTTCCGGGGGATGGAAGTTATTGCGAAAAGTAAATTGCATGATAAACTGAAAAGCGTTTTTGTGGACTCACGGTAGACTTATGTAGAATAGCGGGGATATTCGCGTATTAAAAGTATAAATCCATAAATCCATTGGTTGGGAGTTTGGTAAGACACGGTTTGATTGCGATTTGTAGCCTCTGGCTAACACTTCAGCAAATGAAATGCAAATGAGACAACGCATCGTCAACTCGTTTGTTAAATATCGCCGGGTTGGGAACAGTGACGACATAATTAGGGAGGGCGTTCCAAAGCTGGCACACGCGGAGGGAAAAGAACTTTCCACGGCATTCAAGCCGGCTATATTGTATTTTCAGTTTTAGAAGAATCCCTCTTAAGTTAGTGTTGTGATTCAATTCCAGCAGCGGACGGCAAATGTGGTTTAGGTTCTTCAGAATCTGGTAAACCATTATGAGATCCCCCGCAAAAGCCGATGCCGACTGCTGTACATTCTTATGGATTTTAATCTAAGCTGACAGGGCAGATGAAAGAAGCCCCTGACATTCTTGGTTTCCCTTCGTTGAGGAGTCCCAAGAATCAGGAGATTCTGTTTCTGCCACGGCTACCACGCCTGAATAGAATATTCCCCGTGAGGTCGCACGTAGGCGTTAAGAATTTGGGGAAAGATTGAGGGTTCAAATCGACAGAAGGCTCTAGGATGCAGGCCTAAGTGTTAATTGCCGGTTATCGCCGACTTCTGGACTTGTTTTGAACACCCAAGATCTTTTTGTACCAATACACCCAGGTCATGCTCCTGAGAGGCCTTCTGCAAGGTGTGGTCTCCAAGCTTATAAGCACTCACCGGCTAGCGACGCAGATGGATCACCTTGCACTTCGCTGTGTTCAAGTGAGGCAGGTCCCTCTTTGACCATTCGTAAATGCTACCTTAATAATGTTGGAGTTTATCGTGATCTGGCTTGTTACTAATCGCCCGCCATATCTTGACATCATCGGCGAAAAGCAGGAAATCGGAGGTGATAAGTGATGCCAGGTCGTTGATAAACACCAGGAATAAGCGCGGTCCCAGCACTGAGCCTTGTGGGACACCACATTCCACCTCAATTGGGTAAGAGAGTGATCCCCTAACACTTACTTGAAGCTTCTGTTGGTGAAGGAAGCTGACAATCTAACCAAGTACAGGATCTCCGATTGCGTAACTCCGTAGCCGTTGAAGTAGGATGCGGTGATCAAGGCGGTCGAAAGCTTTGGAGGAGTCCAGATAGATGACGTCAACTCCGACCCCATCAGCAACCACTTCCGTCGAACTACCTCGTGCAATCAGTAGGTTGGTGCTGCATGACCGGTGTTGATGGAAGCCATGCTGCTCCGGTGCCAAGATGCTGCACTTTCCCAGGTAGCCCATTAGAGCCTCAGCGATGACCGCTTCCATCACCTTCACTAGCACAGGGAGGAGATTCACTGGACGATAGTTTGCAGGATCTGAACGGCTACCGCCTTTAAAAATTGGCTTGACTGTGGCGATAGAGACAATAACCATAACACTCATGGAGAACTATTACCCTAAACGCTTCATTGATAAGCATAAGCAGGTCAGACCACCGAAAGCAAGGGTGTTGATAACACCTAGGAAAAAGTGTACCTCCAGGTTCCATCTAAGGGTAACGCCACCACAACGAGGACAACCAAGCGGTTAATTTCTACCATTCAGTAACCTACTGCGCTGAGTATGCTTTTATATATTTTATATTCATTCATGTGCCATCAGAACCATGGCCGATGAAAAAAGTGAAGATGTGAACATGAACGATGAAACAATATGGGAAACGATTATTTTTGGTTTTGCACACCCCATTTTGTATTTTTTTGTTTTGTTTTGTGAGTTTTTGTGTGTATCAAAGGGATGACAAAATGGCAGAACAACATTGGCGCCACTGAGGTCTGTTGCGGGCCATGACGTCCAATGTTTCCAACCACTGAGATTCAGCATCTCGTGGTCCCCTACCTGGAAGAAGGACTGGTCCGAGTGCCGCCAAACTTGAGGTTGCCTTCTTCATGATCCTTCGCCACGTCATTGGCTGTCCACCGCGGAACTTTTCCAATCACTCCCTGAGAATGCAAATAGCGCTCGACGTGGAAGGCGATGGGCTGGCATGCGCAGAACGTGCCCGAGCCAACGCATGCGATGTCGGAGAATAACATCCTGAAGACTGGCACTATTCGCCCCAAGCACGCGGTCCCGCACCTCTGCGTTGCTTACGTGGTGTTACCACCACACCCGTGCAACCCTTCGTAGACAGCGATTGTCGCAGACTGACAGCCGCTTCATGTCCTCCGAGAGAATAGGGCAAGTCTCACAGCCGTACAAGAGTACTGCACGGACGGAAGCATTGTACACCCTACCCTTGAGCTTGAAACTGACATCACGACGACGCCATTGGTGTCTCAGTTTGATGAATGCAAGGCGGACCTTTGCAATCCGTTGTGAGACCTCAACTCTAACACCACCACCAGCCGTGATGCAACTCCCTAGATAAGTAAAGCAAGGGACTTGCTCCAGAACATGTCCAGCAATGGTGAGCGCGGGTTCAGACACCTGCCAGTCCTGGAGCAGCGTTTTACATTTTCTCGGAGTGCAGCACAAGCCGTACTTAGACGCCTCCATCGCCAAGCGATCCAAATCACTCTGGACGGATTGTAGGTCGTCCCCCAGCAAGGCGATGTTATCGGCGTAGTCCAAGTCCGTGACTCTGTCTCCAGGGAGGAGCTCAACACCGCAGTCCTGGACACCTCCCAGTGCTCTTTGGAGAACATCTTCGATGGTGCAATTAAAGAGGAAAGGTGAAATAGGACAACCTTGGCGAACACCGCTGATCACAGCGAATGAAGAAGAGTGCGTGCCGTAAGACCTGACTTTGTCCGACGTGTGACTGTAAAGTTCTTTCAAGATGGTTACAAACTTGTCGGTCACACCTTTCTTCAGTAAACAGTTCCACAACGCAGATCTATCTGCTGAATCAAATGCCGCTCGGATGTCCAAAAACACTACGATTGTTGGCCGCCGGTGGATGTGACGAAGTTCGAGAACTTGCCGAAGCGTGAAGATTTGGTCGATGCAGCCGCGGTCTGGACGAAATCCGGCTTGTTCTTCTCGGGAAAACTCTTCTCCAGTCGTTGAAAGCCTGCTAAGTAGTACCGACACGAAGATTTTGGATGCGACAGAGATTAACCTGATTCCACTAGAGTTGAAGCAATCTTCGCGAGAGCCCTTCTTGTGAATAGCAACAATGACCGATTCTCCCCATGAGTTCGGAACCTTCTCTTCGGTCCAAACTTTCGTGAACAGCGATAGGATTTCACTGACAAGTGCACTCCCGCCATCTCTGAATAAAGTTTGTGGTAGTTTGTCGGGGCCCGGTGCCTTGTGGCGTTTCACAGATTGGATTGCATTTCGAATCTCTGCTTCATTTGGGTGGGCTGTGGAGACAGGCCAAGCATCATACATTGGGGCTGGAAGAGTCACATGGGGCTGTGTTTGGTGGTTGAATTGAAGAGCGAAATGCTCTGCCCAGCGACCCAATGGCCTGTGAAGGTTGGTGATCTTCGTGCCGTCTGATTCGCAAATCGTCTGGCTGATAGCGTGGAAATTGCAACCAATGGCCCTGATGATGTAAAATAAACGGCAGTAGTTGCCAGCCGATGCAGCGGCTTCCATCTCATCAGCTTGTGTTGACCACCAAGATTCACGAACAGAGAGAAGGCTTGCTTTTAGCTGTTGCGTAATAGAACGGCGGTGTTCTTTGTACTCTGCGCCAGCAGGCACCGCCAGTCGGCGATCCAGCAATTCCGAGGATCTTCCCGAAATCCAGCTTTTTGGAGTGGAGCGATCGAGGCCACAGCTGGACAAACCGGCTGACAGCAAGGCTTGTTGCAGACTTGACCAGTGTTGATCAACGTCCAGAGTGCGAGAGAGAGCGAGATTTTTACGAAGCCTTTGTTGATACTCTTTCTTTACCATTGAGTCTTCCAACTTGTAGGTGTTCAGTCGGGTGTGTCTTGACCTATGCGAACCACCGAAATGCATGCAAACGGTCACACACACCAGTGCATTATCAGTATCGATGCATGTTGACCAAAATGATCGGCAGTCGCCTACGCTGCCGCGCCACCTGCGACTTATAGCTATGTGGTCAATCTGTGACCAGCGCTTGGTTGATGATGGGGGCGCCAACTGGCCTACTGGCGTCCAGGATGACGAAAGCTGGTGCTGGAGAGGAATAGTTGATGATCAGCACACAGACTGAGCAGTCTCTCTCCATTGTCTGAGCGAACATCATCATATCCGTGCGGTCCCCCGAGGTGGCGCTCACATGGCAGCAGACGACCGACACGCGCGTTGAAGTCACTTGCCAAAACAATGATGTCTGTTTTAGGAGCCCTTAGGAGTAGCTCATGAAGGTTCTGGTAGAAGTGGCCTTTGACGGTGTCCGAGCTACAGTCAGTGGACGCGTAGGCAAAGATCACGAAGAGAGCACGCTTTTCGACTCGACGTCTGCTAAGTTTACAAGAGCCATGGAGCCTCATCGCCCAAAGTCGGCTATTGATCGGAATCCAATCAATCAAAGCAGCCTCGGCTCTAGCACTGAGGGCGATTCCAACACCAGCTTGCCCAGATGCGGCAGACTCGGCGTCACCAGAGAGGCGTAGATGGAAGCGGGTGCGTGGGTGGAGTGGTGACACCAGCTGGTAGACTGAGTTAGCGTCCTGGAGTCGTGTTTCAGTCGGGCAACAGATATCAGTTCCAAGGGTCTCTAGCGTGCGTGCAAGTCCAGCTTGCTGACCCGATCTGCAGTAATGTGCGTACGCTGAAGGCTGCAAGTTTGAACTGCGTTCCGGGCTGCAGGAGCGAAGATGGGGGACTTTGGGACCGGCAGCTCTCTTTTGAGTACCGTGTGGTTGAGTTGGCAGATGTCACGGGAACTGATTCATCAGTGTAGGTGGGGTTGATCGCCATAGAGGAATCAAGTAAAAATGGGTGCGAATGGTACAAGGGAAGGGAAGGTAAGATGGTGGCGTATGCTTGTGCAGTTGGCATAGTGACATGAGTGAATAGCAAAACAGCGGGTGAATGGTTGTGGTTGTAAGTCCATGGTACGTCAGTGGGCGAGATACTACCCGGTTGCCCAGGCCGAAGTAGAGGGTTGTCTTAGAGGGCCTTATCCCGAGTCTTTGATCAAGGATCTAACCTACAAGGCAGCAGGGCGATATAAGGGTATCGCAACCTTCGCGCGGATTCTGGAAGCATCTCCTCTATTGCGGAAGCTGTCTACTTCAGCCACCTCAAGCCAGAATTGTGCGTACAAAAACAGTTTGTACGTACTTTACTTCTACCTTGGCCTACAACTCCGGCTGTGCTTTCCCCTGTGCATACTTGCCACCTTCAATGAATCCGTGATTTATTGATTTATTCCTGTTGAAATTAAACATTCTGTTCAATACGCAGTCCAATCCGGCATATGTAGCACTTTCTCGTCATCATGTAATGTTTGAGGCTGATGAGAATTACCGAAAAGAATTCTGTACTCAGATTCTGCCTCCCTTGATTCCTTCTAATAAATGGAATTTTTTTGGATTGCTACGAATCAGCCTTCCCCGTGATTCAGTCAAATGGATGATCGGAAGATATAAATAAGCATAAAATCTAATGACTCAAAATACTGAAGTTGGTATGATTCTTGTTCAAATCAATACCGTGGCCTGTTTCTCTGCGTACCTACTTCCAGTTCAGTCACATCTCACTTCAAATGCCCTTGCCATTGCTCACTCACTCGCTCCGACGCCCATTCCTGTGTTGCACTTTGGCTAGCTGACAGTCCAGGCACGTTTTGCATTTATCGGACTGGCGGGCCTCATTGTACGAGCATCAACGCGGTCCCTAAGTGGCTAGAGGCCTGCCAAGACGAGCTTCATTTGTCCTCATCCGCATACCGCTATTGGCCAGCTTGCACGAGCTATCTGTACACCTTTAAACATTTGATTGTATTTGCTGAGATACCTTAATTGTATTTTGGTCAACCAATTGGCCTGGGAGTTTGACCATGAGGTTGTTTTGTACTGAAGGAGTTCTTGGTGCATTTGAGTTTTGGGATTGTTAAGGCACTGCCCGTTCTCGATATGCTTATTCTATTCAGTAGCACCGTAAGCTTGTTCCCTATTTGTCCCATTTGAATTCCAGACGGGATACGCGTTGCTCTAATCGGTAGTGCACCTGAAAACACCCTCCTTCAGTGTTTAACAACATTGGATTGCACTGTTGTTTGAACTTTACAACGTGCATTTGTTTTACTGACAACACTTCCGTTTTCACAAACTACCTTCTTGAGTCCCGTGTTATACCGTTCTTTGCCCTTGTTGATTCGCCTCCTACACTTGTAACCTGTACAATATAGGTTGGGTTCAGCTGTCTCCAACTTATTTACTGTCCCGTATTTAGCACGTCTCTTACGTGTCATTGATTACCGACTAGTAGCCCAGGCGCCACCCAAGAAATCCCTAGAAGTTTTGAATGCCTACACACATGTAACCATCATGTCTGTATCTGGGTTCTTTCATCAGATAATGTTTCCCATTACCGTTTATCCGCAACACCGTCGTTGCGTACTGTGTAGTTAGTGATTTAGAAAGATCCATGGCAAATACGGGGTGCTGTATGCAAACTCCCATCACACCACGAAGGAGGCTCCATATTGCAGTGTGGCTGTTTAAGTAGAATTATCTTCGCACCTTAGTTCGGACGTTTGTGAACACTTCGGGCAACAAAGTCAACACATTTTCTCTGCTCAGCCAAGACAATTTCTGGGCTCACATTCTTCCCCGAGATTAAAATTGAAGCGCAATTTATCCATCAAATTTAGTGGTCATTCTCATTTTGTATTCCAGTACTGTGCGGTAAGGCTACAACCACAATTAGGTTGTCCATATATATGCTAAAAGATAACTGAAATTCATAACAATGGACTCATGCCAGCATTTGCACAAATGAGTGTGCGGAAGGGATCAGTTAGCGTTTTCGCTCACAAAATCGCCCCCGTTCTTGGCGAATTTAGACGGAGTGGCTGATTGTAGGCATCAAAAACAGATTTGTAAAATACAATAACGATGCAAGGTTATTTCTGCAAGGAAATTTGCATGAATTCTGCAATTAAGCGTAGCTAAATCATGGAAAACTCAGCGGTCCGTTTGTACACTCAAATCGCACCGCACGTATTTGAGAAGGAATAATTGAAATCCAGCCCCAAACCGTTATATATATATATATATATATACGCTTAATAAATATATATTACATTGGTGCAGACACTTTCGCGTTAGTGAATCGAGTGCATTGTGTGGGAAAACCCCCTTCCCGTACTTGTTGTCTTATCTTTTCACCGACTTATGCTCCTCGAAATATGATAGGAAGCGAGTATGCAACACAGAATTCCTGGTTGCTTACATGTGCCCAGATGCTTCAGCGTTTCATAGCTGGACTATCGTGCAAGGTTTGAGTGTCCGAGTTGTATCGGTAAAATGTCCGGTTGGTACTCAGATTGGGAAGTCACCGCACGTCTTTCGGACCTTCGTGCTGACAGGGTGGTAAGATTCAGATTTAGATGAAAAATCTTTTGTGTGTTCCTTTTGGAGAGGATCCTTGAGACATGAGATGCTAATGTGCTAGGAGGTCTTGATGGATGTAAAACGCAACCCCCGAATCACATCCTGATCAACAAATTACTGCCCACTTTCCCTGCACCAGCAGTCCCCGCTGGGCCGGTCACGTGCAGTAAGATAGAGATAGGAGGGAAAGAAAAGATAAAGAAGAAAGAAAAGCATTTACATGAAGGATAACACCAAAGAGTGAGGAGCATGACAGAATATAAACTCAAAGTTCGAAAATGGCTCTGGTCAGGAGAGGGGATGGATATTATGGTGCCACCCAAGAGCGTCGAACCTTAGATTTACTGCTAACACTTGCTGGAAGCGAGTTCCAGCTTTCGATAACTCTACGTGATAACCGAACTTCCGTCCTGATCCAGTCGAATTGCGACTTGTGTAGCTTCCTGAGATGACCGCGAAGACAATGCAACCTAATCGGGCTAAATAGCCAGTTCAAGTCCGGTCCAACATTTTCTGTTAAAATGCGCTAAGTAATGATTAGATGTCAGCGAAGCCGTCGGTAGTGCATTGAATACGATCCTAAGCTAAGTAGACGCTCGGGGTACGTTTGCCCATGTAATCCCTCGACAAACTTAGTACTTCCAAAGCCCTCTCGAGTCCCATTTTGTCCCAAACAAGGCAGGCAAGGCAAGCCTAGACGTATATTTCTAGATGGAGCCGAACGAAGGCTGAGAACAGCTACCCAAATATATCGACAATTTAGACCCCGAACGAACCGCGTATTAACCCCAACATTCTAAAACCCCTACTTGTGGACTTTTTCCAGTTTTTTTACCAGGATACAAACACGGGGAATGGACGACGTCTAGGTTTACCTGCTTGGAGACAACGGGCAGTTTGACGCCACCGAGCAGGTACCTCGAAGGTCGGAAAGTTGCTGCTATATGAAGATGGGAACACTTGGCCTGATTAATGGGCAGTAGACTCTAAGTCGACCAGTTCCACAGTCTGTCCAGGGCATGCTGTATGGCCTCCGAACCCACAGGGACATTTACAACATTCCATAGCTTAAGATCATCAGCAAACAATAGCAAGGATACCCCAAACTCTCCAAGGAGATTGTTTACATAGATGGAGAACAGCATCGGTCCAAGAACCGAGCATTGTGGGACTCCACTAAAGCCCATATTCTTGAGAATAATCTGCGACCCACTCGTACACGCTACTCTCTTCCCTGGAAGAATGCAGGTAGCCAGTGAAGGGCGTGGCCAGATGCACCTTGGGAGCTCAGGTTTTGCGATAGCCTCAAGTGGGGTACCTCAACAATTACTTTTGAAAGTCGAGGGAAAGCACATCCACTACTTGGCCATTGTCCATTGTCTTGGCCCAAGCTTCACGAGCAACCAACAAATTCGTCAGACACGAAAACCCCTTCCAGAATCCGTGTTGTGCACTACTGATTAGATTAAATCTATTCAAGTGACCTTCCAACGCATCTCTCACCAGCTTTTCAAACAGTCTGACCACGACGCTAGTCAGACTGACTGGCCTATAATTGCCTGACAGACTCCTGTCGCCATTTTTGAAGATAGGACAGATGACAGCGTCGTTCTATTCAGAAGGTAATGTACAGCTGTCAAGCAACTCCTGAAACACCATCGTCAGTGGTCCACTTAGTTCCTCCGCCAACTCATACAGAAGCTTCGGGTGAAATGAATCAGGCCCAACTGCTTTAGATGGGTTCAGTTTTTGCAGCAGCCCAAGGACATGCGTTTTCATCACAGTAAATGCAGCTAAATAAGAACCCTCAGAGACTCTGGGGACAAGTTCTGCTCTGTTTTCCACTTCAACATGTTCGTCTCGCTAAAAACCGAGGCGAATGAACACCTTGCGTCTTCGTCTGATGAGTCAAATGCAGCTTGCAGCAATTCTGCCTGTTCAAGGCCAGTGACGGACTCATCTGGTGGTATGCAGTGTGATGTTTGCTCTCGTTGGTATCACAAAAGTTGTACCGGCCTCCGAGCAAATCAGTACAACATGCTATCATCTAGTGAAAACCTTCTGTTTAGATGTGCTGATTGTTGCGCTCAGAAAGCGAAGCTCCCGGCTTTCACCTGTGCTGAATTCAAAGCACTAGCATCCAGATTCACAGTTGTTGAGAAGGCATTAGCCGAGCTTGCCTCTCTTGCCTCGCTCAACTCTAAAGTGGATTTGATTATGAAATCCCTGAATATCGCGAATGTGGACGCGAATGTGGACTGTCCTTCTGCTGACAGTTTAACCGTTGACGAGGCGTTCATCCTACCGGACGCTGCAGTTCACGTGGATATAACTGACACAGATGCCTCGGACGGCATTGTTGACCCGCCCCAAATGAAAGGCGGGTTACGGGCTCCTGGGCCATTGAAGAATAAGCGTAAGTGGGCAAGGAAAACTCGCAAACCCCCTGCCCCTAAACCGGAAGGTGATAAAGTGCTCAAAAAACAGGCGCCTGTGTTGGAAACACCACCTGGTGTTGCATTTCCCTCAGTGAGACATGAGGTGCCGTCGCCTTCGGTCCCACCGATTCCTGTCAAACAACCGTGTGGCGTAAATGGTAGAGCATGTGGTGTAAATACACCTCGTCGAGGCGATTCTTACACAGATAGCAGTGTGATTTTCAGAAACGTCACTGAATCCACTGCCGCTCTTCCCACCGAGCGCATGCTTGATGATCTTGGTTGGCTTAAAGTTTGCGTGACCAGGCTTTTACCACCAGGTTTTCCTGGCGTTACTGTCAGGAAGCTCATCAGATTAGGGAACGTTCCGGTTGGTCAACCAAATCCTCGACCCCGTCTGCTTAGGGTGGTCCTCTCCACCCCAGAAGAACGCAGGGCCTTACTGAGATTTGCCTTCAAGCTCAAAGGTACCACGGTTAGTGTGCAACCAGACCTTCCGTTAGCGGATAGGTTAAAGTTAAAGGAAGCCATCAGAGACCTAAAAGCCCGACTTGCAGCTGACGAGCAAGGTCTCCGATTGGTGGGTTTTTCAGGTGGTCAGCCGGCGGTCATTTTCCGCCCTGCCAGAACCTTTACTACTGGCGCACGACCCAGGGCTGGTCGTGCCGAAGCCTTCCAAGTAGTACTTAGTAACGTGCGTAGCCAGAGGAACAAGATGTGCGAGGTGGGTCTGCTCGTAGACCAATCTCGTCCAGATATACTTGCTTTCACTGAAACGTGGCTGTCTGAGGAAATCACAGATGGCGAAGTATATCTGCCTGGCTACGCACTGTTCCGCGCTGACCGCTCCATTGGCCGTCAAGGGGGTGGTGTAGCTCTTTATGTGAGTTATCACATCGACGTACTGAGGACCAGCGTTTTTCAGTCTCTCGACAAATCTGTTGAGGCACTCGCAGTATTGATTTGCGCTTCCTCGGTTCAGGTTACGGTCGTGTTAGTGTATAGAAGCCCTATGAGCACCTCAAATGGAATCATAGAGTTTATACGCACTCACTCTACGAACAAGTGTCTGGTGCTGGGAGACTTCAACCTCCCAGAGGTCTGTTGGAATGACCTATCTTTCAGTTCGGCGCTGGGATCGTTCGGTACAGAACTGCTGGACTTAACGCTGCAGGTACCACTACATCAGTTCGTGGACCTCCCCACTAGGTACATGAGCAATCAGCAGCCGTCCATTTTAGATCTTGTTTTTGCTAAGTCACTTGACTTTGTAAATGACATTAAATACGACTCGCCCCTTGGCGCTAGCGATCACGTTTGCTTGTCTTTCCAGTGTACCCTTATCAGGCCTTGCCAAGCTACTACCAGTTGGTATCCGAACATTTGGGCCGCGGACTTCCAAGCGATGCGGGATAGAGCTAGGTCATCGCCTTGTGTGATATCTGAGACCGACACTGTTCACATAGCCTGGGAAAAGCTTAAGGCTCACCTCGTCGACATTTCTGCATCTCACGTCCCACTGGTAAAAAGAAGGGAATCGAGAGCGCAGCCTCCGTGGATAGATTCCGCGGGGAAGGGCCTGCTAAAGAAGCGGTCTAGATGCTGGCGAGCATACCGAACAGCTCCGTCGAACAGCACGTTTGACAAGTATCGGTTGGTTCGAAATGAGTGCAAGCTACATCTTAGGTTGGCCCGGCTTCAGTATGAAAAGGGCTTAGCTAATATTGCTTCGAATGATCCCAAGCGATTCTTCGCTTACGTTAAACGACGCTGTGGTGCAAACTCGCCCATACCACCATTGCTTCGAGGAGATGGGACCCATGCCTATAGCGACTATGACAAGGCATGCGTGCTTGGTAAGCAGTACTCAAGCGTCTTTGTCCGCGAAACAAATACGCCATGTAAAGAGTTAGCTCCAAGAGTCCCTGAGGACTGTTGTCTGGATGAAATTCCTGTAACTGAGTCCCAAGTTCTCCGGTTGCTAAAAGAGTTGAACCCAACTAAGGCTTCTGGGCCAGATTCTGTTCATCCAAAATTGTTGCACGAATTGGCAGGGGAACTCAGTGGACCTCAGACTTGTGTGTTTCAGAAGTCACTCAACAGCTGTATCTTGCCTACCGAATGGAAGGAGGCTGTTGTCTGCCCGATTTTCAAGGGCGGTGACAAAGACCTACCGGCTAATTACAGGCCTGTCAGCTTGACTAGCGTGGTCGTTAGGTTACTTGAAAAATTAGTACGAGATACAGTGGAGAACCATTTAAATAGGTTTAACCTGCTTAGCGTCGAGCAACATGGATTTCGCAAAGGATTTTCGTGTCAGACGAACTTGCTGGTAGCTCGTGAGTGCTGGGCTGAAGCCGTAGACAGTGGACATGCGGTGGAGGTGGTGTTCATTGACTTCGCCAAGGCCTTTGACACTGTCCCCCATTCGCGACTCTCACTGAAGTTGAGGTCGTATGGAATAGCTGGTCGCGCTCTCCGGTGGGTGTCAGCTTTTCTGGCTGGACGGGAACAGTGTGAGGGCACTCGAGATTGCACTAGGCTATAGCCTTTATTGAACTGTTGTTCGATTTGATTGCTTCTGGGTAATATCTCAGAGCGTTGCCCCATGGTTCCCAGTGCGTTTACTAACTGAGCGCACTCGCAGACATTTTCCCCATCCATGTACGTGGTTTCACTTTGCGCGCAATTACTGCACAGTGCGAGTAGCAGAGGAGGCGTGACATGAGATTGGGTGCCGCCGAGTTACCTGTCTAAAGCTGCTGAGTGTAAGGAATCCTCGGTTTGACGGAGGAAGACAGCATTGGCAAATAAACTGCAGTGCGCTATGTGTGGCCATCACATTTGCGCGAAGGCACTGCTGTAACTGTGAGCCGGGTCATGGGTTAGTGACATCGCGTGTTCTGCTCTGTATGTAATTACCTTATGGTGGTGGGTTTGCACACCGCGGACTGGCGCAGCGCCTATGCGGGGTTGGTGGAAATGCGAGTCCGTACGTCACAATTACACAACCGAACGGTGCTTGGTAAAGGTAGTATGATTGGGTTGTTTTTGACCTTGGGTATTAACTACCCACCGCTCGTTCTCTGGTTGGCTCATCGGATGAATTCTACGTACTTGTCTACGTTTCACAACACATACTTCAAGAAAACAACGTCGCAGCTCCTACCCACAGTAGCTCCGCCCACATGCTGAATGTTTCCGCGACATCGAACACATTCTGTTCCTCATTAAACCAAACGTTAACGCGTTGGCCACTAACATTGCGAGCACTGCAGCTGCCGTGGGAATTGCTATGATTTATTAGCAGTAGAAGTAAGACAGCCGCGTCGGCGAAGTACAACACAGTAATATAACTACCGAGATTTCGGTTGCCGATAGTACATCCTAGTGTTGCCCAAATTGGAGTGCTGTATTGCACAAGGCAACCTTACGTGGTTTTTAAGCAAAATGTTGGTGAAAGATAAGAGCAATATATCAGGGACATGATAGATGTTTACAGATCCGTTAAGTGTGTAACTTGCAAATACTTCGCACCGACATGTTCCACCATTTGTTTACAATAGTGCTGCATAGCGCTGGCTCGTACTTCGGATACAATCTCCTCAAGGAATGAATGCTCCATCCTCTTTTATTAAGCGCACCAGCTGGATCGCCTCGCAGCATCTCGGGATATCCGCGCCGCATGGCTTGTTTGACGTTCGCCTTGATGATATTCCAAACGTATTCTCTGGGGTTCCGTGAAGGCAAATATAGCCCGAGTCGCAATAGAGTCCCTGATTGGTAACGGCCCTCTTGGAACACACGTTCCAGATCAGTGTGGCATGGTGCGTTGTCACATATCAGCAGACACCTGTCAGTAGCAGCGGTGCCGTTGGCATCAAGCACTTGCCGCAACCACCGCGCACACCGTCCCCTGTTGTAATTCCCCTTAAGACGGTATATTTAAAATCTCCATCTACAGACATTGCGCCGACAAGGTGCAGATTTTGTCTAGGAGTGCTCTCTACAGTGCACTGCGCACGTGTGCCACGTGCTGAACGCCCCTTTGTGCGAGCGCAAAACAGATTGAAATTTGTCTCATCAATCCAAACTGCTTGCCAGCCTTCAGCTTCCAAGTTCATCAGCTGCAAAACGTAAGCCTTCCTTCGTCTCTTATTCTCAAACGTGTTCTTTCACTCCGGTATAGCATTTAGCTTTTTCATGGTAATGAGGCGACCCGCCAGACACCTAGCTACTGTGCTGACGCTCACCACTACGTTGAGCTTCGCTTCCAATCAGAAACGAAGACACTCTAAGGCGATGGTAGGCCCCCGCATCTAGCCATTCCACCGGACTATCCACGTAAATGTCAATCAATGATTTTCGACTTGCCCCGTCACGTTTTCCTATTGGTTCGTTGGACTGTAACGTTTTAATCCAACTTCGGCAAGTCTTCAAGTTGTCATTTAACATGCATGCAACACGCTTCCAGTCATCGGCTATTTCATAGGTGTTCAATATTCTTGCCTTAACCTCCGCCGGATGGCGCATGCGTGAACCTCCACTTGACATTATGTGTAGAGTGAACTAAACGATGTTAAGTTGCACCGTTTGACTAGCTACCTGCAGTCTTCACGTTGCGCCGAGGTGCAACAAGTTGCGGACTAAGATGGAGACGGGTTCACATGGAGACGTATGGGCAAGCCAACGTTGTGAGCATCAACCACACTGGGAACAGTATACATAGGGGAGCTCGTATTGGCCAATCTAAATGCACCAACGGCGCAGAGCGGTAATGGCTGGGTCACGACTAGAGCGCAGGCGGTCTTCGTTGAAAGGTTAGGGCACTCAGTTTCGCAAACGCAGGACATTGGGGCATCCAGTAGCAAAGACAGGAGGTTCCGTGGCACTCCCTTCAGGGCGGACACTCATTGCTGACTTTGTGTGTCGAACGAGGCTGAAAACCTCCCGAATCGTGGTCGTGGTGTACGGCACGCCACGCTGCCGTGGGTACATCTGGGTTACGGAATCATTTGGTACCCCATATTTAGGTGTTACTGCAATTGCAGGTGAACCGGGAGACACTAGAGCCTGGTCCGAATGCAGACACACCCAAAATTGATTGACGGTCTTGAACTGAGGTGCCCCATGTTTGACCTACAACAACGGGTTCACTTTGGGTCAACGTCATCGAGGGTTTCCGGGGGCACGTGTGACGCGAAGTGAACCTTAGTTCTTGAAAACAGTGATGCCAGTATGCGCATTGAGGTCAGCACATAGTTGTAGGAACCGATCGCCACTGTCCGTTCGGCATGCATGCACCCCGAAACAGACTTCCAAGTGTTGTTCATAGTCCGAAAGACGACCACTAATTCATGCATGTAACCAGCAACAATCACAGCCTCAGTAGTTCCTGGTGACGATAAAAGTGGTGTTTCATGCCCTCCGAACTGCAGTCACTGGGGGCATAAACAGAGGCATTGTAAATACACGATATCCTTAGACGATTGTTATTCACCGCAATAGAATTTCGAAGTCGAACGGCACACATACGCCTGTTGACTGGCATCCAGTCGAACAGATATCATTCTGCATGATTGCTGAGGTCGATACGGACAGCATAATAACCTTGAGCTAGTTACTTCGTATCACCGGAGGCGCTTCAAGTGTAATCGTTGTCAGCAGATTCGGAACCAAGAAGTAGAAGATTCGTCACGACGCGGTTATCCTGTATATGTGCTTCGGACACAGCACACACCAATACCGAGAGAGTTAGTGCTGCTGTTGGCCGATCTGAAAAAGTGCGCGGAAGTCAAAAAAAGAAAAATGCGAATCTCGGTTTGATAGCTTCAGTTACGAGGTAAGTGACAGTTCCTTGCGCAATAAACGGGGGAGAAGAGAGTGGTACAGGTGGAGGAGAAGAAGTATTGGCGACTGGGTCGAGAGGGCAGATGATATTCTCCTGCTGCTTGTTCCGGTAGAGGGTTGTTGGCTGAGGTCCCCCATCCTTAACCATTCACTCAAATCTGATCACTTGAGTGGCTCCACTCAGAACCTTTGGCTCAACAGCTTGACCCACAAGGTAGTGGGGGCTAGTCCAACTGGAGAGCGTGACTGAAGTGTCTCATTTGGATCTGCTTGAGGTCTGTCAGATACAGCCTTTGTGCATCTATGGCAATTCATGTGTGACCGCAGGCAACCGTATGTGGGAATTGGCGGGTTTGCACCTAATTCACCAGGAGTTGCCTGGATTGAAGCGGGAGGTAGCAAACCATTAATCACCGCGTGCTTCCCTCCCACGATCAGAGACAATGCGTGGCACTCGTGCTCTACGCCAATCGCGCTGTGAGATACTCTGAAACCTGTTGTCTCCCGTGGCTGTTCTAAGGGAAGAGGACCATGAAGCTCTAACAACCCTCGAAGAGGATTGTGAAACTGAGTTAATCCGAGCCCTAACCATTGACACTTTTGGTATGAACAGTCCTGATGGCACATAGAAGGTGTCAACGAGCGAAGTTCAATAGGTCCCTAAGGTAGGCAAACCATCGCATCAAAATAAAGTCGTCGCGTCGCGATGGGCTTTGTTTCTCCGTCATGTCGCTGCTGTTCTGTGTCGTATCAGCCTGTGACTTGCCTACGCTTACGAGCTCAATTTCCACTTTCGTGACATACTAGGATTTATTGATGGTAACAACGCCTATTTCATAAAAAGTTCACAATCCATTCGACAGCTGCGCATCTAAAGGATTCAATTCTCCTAGGTAAGGTGACTACCCGCGTTTAAGATACTCTTCGTGCGAAACCACAGCTCCTACATCTATAGATTCGAAACGCAGACCCTACAGTTCTCCATCGTCGAACCTAACCAATGTCACTGGTTCGGGATGACGGGTTGTTATGGACAAGCGGGAATGGCATTACAAGCTGGGAACCACCACGTAGAAGAAGCAATTCAAGCAAGGCAACAAAAACTGAAGCCCGATGTCACTGATCTGGAGCACACTCAACGTCGGCTTTCCAAGGGGGTCATTGGAACGAGTAATTTGCCATGTGAAAAGAGGCGGAAACATAGGTAATGCTGATTAGCTGATAACCTGCTAATGCTTAGATTGTTCTGAGTTAACCAAATCATGTGCGTCGCTATTTACTGCAGTTTAGCAATAACACCTAGCTGACATCATTGCTTGAAACTGGCGGACTCGTATAACCACCTCGAGTGTTGCGGAATTCTTTTTTGTGTTTGTGTGTCGCCCCTGGTAAAACACCACATTCGGTTTGTTTCGCAACAATACAAGTCATGGGTCAGCACGGTTGGAGGAACCACCCAGATACTTACAAGTTTTAGCAACCCCAATGGGTACCACGACGCAACGATATGAAAGATTCGCCAGGAGCAGGCTAAGTCGAACAACGGCATAACAAAGTCAATGGGTGAGGGAAACCTTGGTGAGGATGCCAATGTGCACTGCGCGCGCACATCATGAGTCGAATCGCTACATCCGGCAAACGCAAAGCTTTCAACATCGTGCTCAGTGAGCATGCGGCACCCAGAAACACACTGCGGTCCACACGCTCTCTACGTTCCTCTGGTGTCACTAGCCCAACTTTCATGCCAGCCGATCATCGACAACGGTATTTGTGAGCGACTTCACGTCATTATTCCCAAGGGACAGCTCATTCGCACTCATTCACGTGGGTGCCTCGCAATATACGGACAGCTCAGCGATGAAATGGGCGGACACAGCACGCAATCATATTTCGCGTATAAGTAAAAATGCTTGAAAGGTTACGTGCCAACCACCATGATCATTCGTGACTGCTAAGCCCAGATGGCACCACATGGGTTTTGCGAGTATACCCCCGAGCATGTGTGTAGCTTCAGTGTAGCCAATCATGCCTGAATACGAGTACAGCGCGACTAGACACCCACCAAATCGCACGCGATCTGCGCCACACCCAAACCTTCTCTGGTAACACGTCGTAAACTAGTCTGATAGGATATTTGTTGAATTGGGATTGGTTGCCCAACGAGGGGCGCGCTTTGGTGCGTTCGCGCCAGCTGAATGATATTTGGTTGCCTTAAGGAGGATTCTGAAAGATGTATGGAAGAAACCTGTTTACTTAAGGCTGAGTTTGAAAGCGTTATGGATGCAATTAACTGAGAAAAGGTGCTGCAACTCATCCCCGCTGTGTGCCAACAACGCACAGTCTTCAGCAAACAGCAACATACGGATAGTTGTCTCACAGACTAGAGTTCTCGCACCGAAACGAAGGATGTCCTACAACCCACCATCAATACGGTGCTCCACACGAACACCGTAAGCACATGTGGCATCAAAAGCACAAGACATCATTGCATGAAGATATATATTAAACAGGGCAGGAGCTAAGACACAGCCTTGCTTCACACCAGAGACAACTGCAAAGTCATCCGAGGTCTCTCCACTCAGCTGCACCCTCGCTCGCATACCACTGTGCAGACATTCAGTTAAACTTACAAACTTACGCGGGCAACCAAACTTACCCAACACCATCCACAATGCCTCACGGCTCACCGTATCAAGTGCCCTGTTAAAATCAACAAAAAGCGAGTAAAAGGCTGGTGTCTATCGCCACACTTTTCCTACAACTGATGAGCAGCAAACACCATATCTATAGTGCTGCGACCCGAACGGAATCCGCACGGTTCTTCCGACATGTTCGGTTCCACAACCTGACTGACAATGCGGTTGAGCAGGATTCGGGCAAACAACTTGCCCATATAACTCAGCAGTTGATAACATGATAATTTATGGCACATTGCTTGCTTCCTTTTCCCTTACACTGTCGCAGCACAAGGGCATCCTTCAGCTCAGGAAGCACCTCCACCTTAATCCACACGCGTTGGACCAAGTGGTGCAGCGCAGTCACCAACATAGGTCCACCGAGTTTCAGTACTACAGGCAGGATCCCGTCAGCATAGGTACACTTGCCGTTTCGCAGCTGAGCATGTGCTCTCCGCGTCTCATGCAGTGTCGGCGCATCCGCCAGACTCGCCTTCACATCGTGCTTTTTCAGGCCGTTCAAAGTAAGCCGGTCGATCTCTGAACGGTTGTTCAAGAGACAGTCAAAGTGTTTCCGCCAGATCTGCATTATGTCTGCAATCTGCGTGCAAGCAGCGCCTGAAGTAGCATCGATCAGCGTCCTCAGCGGCTTTAACCTAGGTCCGTACACCGCCTTCAAGGAGTCAAACAATGCCTTGTGTTGGCGGCGTTTGGTGCAGCATTCCTTCTGTTTCGCCTTCTTCGTCCACCATACATTTTTATGCAACGGACCTCTCGCGTCAGTCGTCGTCGAATACTGCAAATTTTTCTCTTCTTCCCGTAGGCACTGTTGTCTGCCACATATGCAGCAAATGCTGCATTTTTCCCACACACTAATACGTTATTCGTGGCACTGTTTTCATTAAACTAATCAGGCCGCTTGCAGTTTGCGCGCCGGATGGTTTCCTCACCAGCAGCTGTCACCTGGTCGCGAATGTGGTGCCACTGATCGCCCATAGTGTATATGCATTCCACATTATACAAGCCTATGGCTATCTCCTTCTCCAGCTTAACACGTTTCTACACAGTACCGAGGGAGAGAAGGTCACATTTACGCCGATTCACGGCAAGAGTGCAATACATAGGTTTACGAACATATATGTACAGTTTGGTCTGCACCAATTTGTGATCAGGGCCACATCTAGCTCCACGCAGCACAGTGTCATGCGCACTTCACGCATCGCACGCTGATGTACGATGACCTCGTCGAGCAGGTGAGCGTGACCACTCCGTGGGTGCGCCCAAGTGGCAATATTACTCGCACTCAGTGCAAACCGAGTGTTCGTGATCTTCAGGCCGTGTGTGGCACACAGTGAGAGCAGCCTGTCATCGTTCGCATTGGCTAAACCAATATCATGCGAATCAATGACATCTACCCACACCAATGCATCACGCCCAACGCTCGCGTTGAAATCGCACGGCAGACAGTATGTCGGTCCTTGGCACAGACCCTATCACGGAGGAAAGCTGAGTGTGGAATCGATCATGCAAATCATCAGGGTAACACATGATCGGACCGTACGGGCTAATAAAAGTGGCAAAGTTACCTATTCCGGGTCCTGAGTGAGCAATTATCATTCGCGCGCTGATGTCTGTTGGTTCACCTACGAGCTGGCCATGGAGGCGATCGGGTATTTCAAATCTGAATTCATGTTCACTTGGTGCTGAGGTGGCATTGCCCACCCAGCAGAACGTGTAGCCATCACCTGCTTCATGCAACTTGCCTTGCTCAGCGATCCGAGTTTCACTGAGCGCCGCAATATCGATGTGGTAACGCGCCAGCTCCATCGCGACCGGTGCAGTGCGTCGCTCTGGGCGCTCACTGGAGTTCCGGTGCAGTAGTGTCCGCACGTTCCAGCACCCGATGCTGAGTGCTTTGCGCGCAGGCATACGATTGCATTGGTGGGCAATCGCACGCGAGGTTGTCGTTGTGCTTCGGAGATTTGCTTGAGGCACTCCACCCGGAGCCTTTGGCTCAATAGCCTGACCCACAGTGCAGTGGGTGGTTTGGAGGTTTGCTTGAGGGCTTCCGCCTGGAGCCTCGGACACAAAATCCTGACCCACAAGGCAGTGGGAAGCAGATTCAGCTCGGGAATGTGGTTGCAGCAGATTGGGATCTGCTTGACGGTCGTCACACGCAGCCTTGAAGGTACTGGAATGATTTATATATGCTTTGCGACCGTAGTAGGATACGCACCTGCGACCACGGCCAGACGCAGGTGGGTTTTGGCGGGTTTGCACCAATTTGACCAGTGGCTGCCTGGCTTGAGGCGGGCAGTAGCAAACCATTGAACACCCGGAGGTGCCCCCCACCATCAGAGACAATGCGTGGCACTCGTGCTCTACGCCAATCGAGTTGTGTGCTTATAATCCGTAGACTTGTTGTCACCCATGGCTAGGTTTTACGGGAAGAGGGCCATTGACCACTTCCTAACCTCCGAAGAAGGTGGACAAGGATACTGGCAGGGCGCCCACACCTGATAGGAGGACGACTCGGGTCCTCAGCCAAAGCCTTGGATTAAATGTGTACCCGAAAGGCAGCGAGTTTAGTACATGGTCAGTTCCCTGACTAATGCGGATTGGTGTCCTGGATCTTAGCAGGGAGTAGGGCGTAACCTAACTCCCACCCTGCGGTCGCTACGAGAAGGGGTCCAGGACATGAGCCCATGGCACAACAGGAGCAGCAGTGGGTAGACTATCGGTCAGGATCTAGCCGCCACCAGCCTCAGCGCACTATAGGCTTTTAAGGAAGTTGACGTCCATTCTGGAACGTCGGTGCAGATTACCACTGGCATGTTACGTGCAACTCGGGTTGAAGTTAAATGAGCAGCTGGTCTATATAAAGTCAATGGAGTCTATTTGGGTACAGCTCCGTCCTCTCCATTAAATATCGGTCCAGTGGGAATGGCCGAAGGTCTAGGTTTTCGGTCACCTTTGGCAGCAACCAAGTTCCAACCACCACTGGTGTCGAAGTCCTTCTGCATTTTCTGAGCCGTTAGGAGGGTGAACGAGACCCTGACCGTGATCATTGCAATCGGACTGGTGATGGTTGTTTCAGGCATATTCGAGAAACTGGTGGTATTGCGGTTTAAAGCCATAGACGTTGCATTGGCACTTCGTTGCCCAACCTTCGTCCTTAGTTTTAATGCGGGGCCTGACGGGAATGACTGAGATTTACGCACAGTCACGCTCTCTTCAAATGAATCAATTTCGGTACTCCTCATTTGTTCAATCATTACTACCAGTCTTTCGTACTTCGGAGATAGTTCATGTACAATCTTTACCAGTGGGATGACTATACATACTGAATAGAACCACAGTGAATCTGGTTTACGATTGTGTAACTTCAACTGGTTTACCGTGAGTTCGGAATATTTGCGACGGAACTTGTCTTAGCAAATGTTACACTGGATTCCACTTTGTACATTTTTATGGCATGATGGAAGGGCACAAACTACTGTCAATCTGTTGTTGGGTCGCCACAATCCATTGCTTCGATCGATGGTATCCCGATCAAGGCCCGAGTGTTTATGGTGTCCTGCGGGTCGCTTGTGCGCTAAATTGCCTGCATGTTCAAGGTCACCGCGTTCTGTACATCTGGCCGGGGCCGCTTTAAGCGGCTAGATCGTTCACAGCGCATACAGCGAGACTGAGCGATACGGACACAAAGCGCACGATAGCGGTTTTGATGAACGGTCCACAGCTGTGATTGCTGGCTTGTCAGATAAAACCTGGAGTTGGCTTTCGTTTGAGACTACAAATGTTGCTGTGTGCTGTGGTTCGGAAAATTCTGCGATTGCGTTTTAGCGGGAATGGTGCGAAAACGGCGATGTGGAGCTAAAAGGCGATCCACACAAACGAGATCCGAAAGATGAAGTGCACTAAACAGCGCTGATGAAGCTGGGTCGAGTGTACGTGAACACACATTTGAGTGACAAAATGCAGCTAAGAAAGAATGACAAAACTTGTTCACGGATGAGCGATTAGCATGCAGGTTCGTTCAAGCTCACAACATTGTTTAGCCTATAGAATTTTACTTCATTAAAGAAATCGTTGGTTTATAGTAAGAATAGCTGAGACCCAGAGATACCGCACTATGTTTCACCGCTAGTGACAGTTGCTGGTTCAGAGTTGTGCTGCTGAACCTTTACAACATGTGTGCGGTATATAACGTACTAGCTAATACGTAGTAACGAATTCAAGCAAAGCACGCCCCCAGACCGCAGTTAGGCAAGAACAGGACACAGTACGAAACAAAATGTATCGGACGAAGCAGTGCGACATGGCTCACATGACACACGAGTTAAAGCATGAGAGAGGAACTATTGCGAAAAAAAACATTAAGAACGCGGTGTGGCTGAACTAACTAATCAATATCATTGACAGATGTAACATCCCCTTTCTCTTTGCGAAAGTCATACACCGGAAACGAAACGTTCAGCAGGTTTAGGTACACGTTGAGATCAACGAAGTGGTGGGCAGTTCTTTGTTTGCACCGTATCCTAAGTGGGTTTTTCCACTGCCGGCTAGACTGAGTCAGACATATTTTCCTCATTTTCTCGTGTTTCTACACAACGCGGACGTATGTGATCTGAATACCGCCTCAAGACGCGACCGTTTACCTCTAGGTCAGCCTGGATACCATCAATTGGGACTAAGATTTCGGGCTGCAGTTATTGTTTGTAGGGAAGTCGTGTATACACACGATCTGCCGCTTGAAAAACAATATCGTGATCCCTGTTTGACATAGCTGTCTTGTTTTGTTTCGTTTCTATTTGCGCTCGACGATTAGGAAGTAATAGGTGCAATCTAGTAAGAAGTGTATGTAACTTGGTTAATGCTCACCCGAAAACACTGCACAACCACGACGCGTTTCGATGTGATTCCATCTTATCAGGTGGAGAGAGCAGGTCTGGAACCCACAACCATTGGATTAGTAGCCGAAACCACTCCCTTGGCTATCGGGTCACGGCGGGCGCGTCGCAATCCAATCAAACAACGTGTAGTCCAAACTTGACCCAATCTGGCGATATTTAAAAAAACGTGTTGACGATGCATTGTCTCACATTTCATTTTATGACTTGTTAGCCAGGGGCTACAAAACGCAATCAAACGATGTCTTGCCAAACGCCTAACCAATGGATTTATGGATTTATATGTTTAATACGCGAACATTTCCGCTATTCCGCATAAGTCTATGGTGAGTCCACCACAACGCTTTTCACTTTATCATGCAATTGATTTTCACAATAATTTCCATCCCACAGGACTTGTTAAGCAACGCATTTTTACCCGTAATAAACCATTGTTCCATTTACCGTTGTGCCAAGCGTTACCCACCGTGACCCTGTTTATCAGACCGATATTGTTGGCAGAGATCACACATTTTCAGGTACTCTTCACGTTCGGCATCTAAGCCGGGCCACCAGCAATAGCCGCGTGCAAAGACCTTCATTCGTGCAGCACCCGGATCTCCATTGGGAAGGTCATTTAGAATGAAGGAGCGCGCTTTCGACGGTGGAATCAAACGTGATCCCCAAAATACGCAAACATCGTGTAGATTCAGCTCAATTTTCTGAAGCCCAAATGCTTTCAACTCAGACGGCATTTTACTAGGCCAGCCCAGATTTGTGAAACATATCACGGAGGCTAGTTTGGGATCCCGATCGGTCCATCGACGTATGAAGTCACTTGTCAAAGGGGTAGTGTCGAGGTACTGCATCAAATGAACTAACTTCGCTGGTTCATCTATTGGCCCTGCGGGGGTCGCGTGCGGTAACCGACTCAGGGCATCCGCCGTACAATTGTTAGAGCCTGGGATGTAAGAGATTTTGTATTCATACGCACTAAGGATTAGGGCCCATCATTGCATTCTAGGTGAAAAGATTTGATGGATCCTGTTGGATTCACCCAATAAGGATATCAACGGTTTGTGATCAGTTTGGATCTCAAAATGACTGCCCCAAATACTGGTGAAATTTCTTGACACCAAAGATAACTGATAGGGCCTCTCGATCAAGTTGTGAGTAATTTTTCAGCAGGTTGTAAGGCACGCGAAGCGAAAGCAATCAGATGAATTGCACCATTCGGCATTTTATGACACAAAACTGCTCCAACTCCGTATGGAGAAGCATCACACTGAATGATCAGAGGCTTTTTTCTATCGTAGTGAACTAAAACTGGCGCTGATGCTAAACAGTTTTTAGCACGAATGAAAGCGGACTGATGCTCATCATTCCACACCCACGGGGTGTTTTTATGTAGCAGTGCGTTCAAAGGAGCTAAAATAGTTGATGCCCCCGGTAAAAAACGACGATAGTGTGATAACATTCCTAAGAATGATCGGAGTTCATCAACATTCTTAGGCTGCGGTGCCTGTATAATTGGGGATACTTTATCCTGCAAAACATGCAGACCTCTCTTATCAAGTTTGTAGCCAAGATAACAAACAGATTCAGACAAAAACTCACATTTAGATTTCTTCAGTTTCAATCCATTCGATTCCAAACGTTCCAACACCGTCCGAAGTGTCTTTAAATGTTCAGCATCACTTCGGCCAGAAACCAGGATATCATCCAAATAAGCACAAGTAAAGGGTATATCCTTCACGATGTCATCCACAATCCGCTGGAAGATGCTGGGGGCGGAGCTTATTCCGAAAGGAAGACGGGTATACTGAAATAGTCCAAGATGTGTAGTTATGGTGGTTAATTCGCGTGAGTCCTCATCAAGTTCAACTTGAGAATATGCGTGACTAAGATCAAGCTTAGAAAATTTTTGACCACCGGATAACGTAGCGTACAAATCTTCGATGCGTGGCAAAGGATACCTTTCCACCTTGGTAGCTTGATTGACAGTTAACTTATAGTCTCCACAGATACGAACGGTACCGTCGGGTTTGAGTACAGGAACAATTGGGGTACCCCAATCCGAGTGTTGTACGGCATGATTACGCCTTCGGATTGTAGCCGTTGTAGTTCTACTTCAACTTTTGGACGCATAGCGTACGGTAATGTTCGTGCTTTGTAAAACTTGGCATTGGTGTTCTCCCGTAGATTGATGGAAGCTTTGAAATGTTTCAGCTTTCCCAACTTATTTTCGAATAAGAAGAAAATTGGTTCAACAGATCGTTTAGACTGCTGTCATTGATCACGACCTCATTAATCTGCATCGTTTCTGGGAAGTATCGGATCCAATTTCTGCCCAAGAGATTTGGTCTTTTCCCAGGTACCACGATCAAAGGTAGAGTTAATTCCCGCTCGCCGTGCCTGACTTTAACCATGCACTTTCCCAAGACCCTAATCGGATCTCCCGTGTAGGTTTGCAATTTGGAGTCACATGGTTGTAAGGGCGGCAGACTCTTAATTGAATCACTGTTTATAATGGTAACTGCAGCCCCTGTATCCAGTTCCAAATCGATCGGTTCATTCTCGATCATCAAACGAATCGTATATGGAGGGCACTTGTTGGGTGATACGGTATTCAAGTAGACGGAATTTAGATCGTTGTCTGGGTCTTCCAGAACGTTTTTCTCCGTAAGCGGCAGCTTATTATGGCGCCTCGATTGAGTGAGATTGGTTGGTGGGGCGGGTTCCGATCTGCACACGCGGGCTAGGTGGCCTATTTTACCACATTTTCGGCAGATGCTTTCTTTGTGGCGACACTCAGAAACACGAGCATGTTGCATCCCGCAACGATAGCACACGAACTGTTTTCGAGGTTCACCTGGAGTCCGTGGTTTAGCAACTGCGTGAACAGCATCGACGACTGGATGGGCAGTGAATTCACGTAGCTGGTGCGAGATATTCTCCCTTTGTCGAACGATTAGACAAGCATTCTCCCACGTGGTATCTGACTCGTTCAGAGATAACAATTTTTCCCGTGCGCTTTCGTCCAGAATCCCCGCAATTAAGCACTGTATTTTCATTTCTTCTTCAAATTTGTCGGGCGGAATTTCATTGTATTTACACTCGGGAATAAACTGATGGATGTGTGCAATGAAGTCGTTGACGCTCTCGTTCGGTTTCTGTACAAGCTTTGAAAAGCAGTATCTCGCAGTATAAACATTCTGTTTCAATCCCCACAGTGTGGTATATTTATCCAAGGCCGATGTAATAGTGTCACAATTTTCTACATGTAGTGCATCATAATGTCGCTGGCCTTCATCTCCCAGCACTTGTCTGAATAGTCGTATTTTGTGGGACTCCGAAAGTGAAATCATAGGATTCAAAACAGGCAGTAGTTCCAGGTAGTTAATAAATGATTTCTTCCACCTCATCCAGTTTGATAAGGTCGGTTTGTCCTCAGCGGAAGACCAAAAGTTAGCAGGTGGATTAATGATAGGGTTCATCTGGATCCCGTCGCCAGTAATACGTAGTAACGAATTCAAGCAAAGCACGCCCCCAGACCGCAGTTAGGCAAGAACAAGACACAGTACGAAACAAATCGTATCCGGGCGAAGCAGTGCGACATGTCTCACATGACACACGAGTTAAAGCATGAGTGAATCTCTACTGATTGGTCAATACGAGGAAAACCAATAAGAACGCGATGTGGCTGAACTAACTAATCAATATCATTGACGGATGTAACACTACCTAAACCAGAAAAGCAGGGATCCGGTGATCCATTTGATGTTATTTTAAATATTAGGTTGCCATGATGCATCAGATCAGTCTTGTGCATATTATGATAACTGACGGCAATTTAAGCACTCGGCTACGGAGCCGCTGGATTGCTCAGCAATTCCAGTTAACACATTTGTTTGGGCCCAAGATACAAGGATATTCCATGACACCAGGAACTGGACTGTTTTGTGTTTTAGCCGCAGCAGCATCATTTATAAATAAGATGGGCCCGTGATTTATCTGCTAATCTGCATTTCTCTCAGACATAGAAAAGATTAATGTCGCGATTCAACTAAGTCTTATCTACATTATTTTGTTAAGGTAGCAAATTTTATGGATAGGTTGAACCTGTTCACCTATATTAGGGAAATGCGGTTATTTCGGTTTTGGCAACTTCAGGTGCCGAATTATCCGGTCCACAAGATAGGAAAAGTTTATACACACTTTAAGCTGGTGGACAGCTCGTAGCTCAAAGTGGGTGCAGTTAAATCGAATGACAGACACTGGTGGGAGGTCCAAGCTCAGTTTCAGCACCAGCGTTAGCGTAGCACAAAATTATTGATTAATTTCGACGTGATGTTAGCAGGTTTGATGATTCGCAACCAACTCTTCTTATAGTTAAGATTGCGCCTTGGTTATTTCTGGATGGCCCTTCGTTTTAAAAGTCTGATTAAGGCAAGTATTTTCTACCAAATATCGAGTAGTCGTTTTGTTTAGAGGTACTTTTACAGGACAGACCAGCTGTCTATTTGTGACTACTGTTTGGTGTTGTGCCAAAAGGAAGAAAAATTCCTATTTTGCTGCCTGCCATGGGCAGCCTTTTAAGCCTTATGAGTGTTCTAAGTGAAGCACATATGTTGCTGCCAAGAAGTAAGTCTCGCAGCCTAACATGCGCTAACATGTCAATACACATACCGATGTTGTTTTGGGGTCACTAATGAAGACGACGAATTCTCGTGGAAACGTTTCAGCAGTGGGACAGATAAAACCCAGGCAGCGGCTTTCCAGTACCTGGAATGTCTTTTCACAATACATAAGCCGTGATTGAGCAATGAGTGTAATTGGCGCCTTAAAAGTAAAGCACCCTGTGATCAATACTAAGAAAGCGTTCCAAGGCAACAACAAAAGCAGGTAGGATGCCAATGTTAAACATCATGCAATAGATATGATTTGCTTTAGAGCGAGACTAAACTCATTGATCCCATCCGTATGAATGCAGTGTTTAGGCCCACTTGTATATTAACATGCATGTGGCTTGAGATCCATGGGATATCCGGCGTACTGAAGTCCACATCCATAATTCTGTGGTTGATTGGTTGGCAAGCCATGAGAAGGAACAGCTGTATAGTGAGTTAATTTCTGGGACATTGAAAATTAGATTGCACGGATATATACCCGAAGTGCACCACTCTTTTATCGGGTTGAGCATTTATTGAAACGGAACCGTTAGTACACCTTGACCGTTGGGGCCCTGGAGACAGTGCGTACACATTAGGGTCACCCGCCACCTAGCCTAGTTTTTGATTAACAGCAATTATTTTTCATCCCAATGTGTGCTATTCTGGTTCAGAGGAGTTTGTCTCAACCAAATTTATGTTCCTGCTGTCGTTATTGATATGAAATGGAAGCTAAGTGTATGTATGGAGTACATTTCATGTGGAAGCCCATACCGAGTGACAGAACTCGCCTAGGTTGCATCATACCTTGAGTAATGCGGCGCCAGCCTCTAGTGAAAATTTATAGCTGTATCAGCGGACGGGTGCTTAGAGTTGTGTGCCTTGAGGTTATCAGAACTACTAGGATGAAGATCTGCGCATAGAGATGGTGGGCAAATTAGTGACGAGAGCCTGTTTTCCGCCAGTAACTTTGGGTGTATAAACAGTGTGCCGCTCTAGAGGTATGGAAAGCCTGGTCAGGGAGACATTCATTGTCAAACATTCAACGATACATCTGCTTCAAGATGAGTTATCGCGCCTCACTATGCGATCAAATTAAGGAAGCAACGAGTGCCTTTCATTGGACGATGTGCATCTGATTAATAGTGCCATTAACGGCAAACACGATTTGTGTAGTTGGGGAATAAAGTTGTTGATACATAACTTGACTGGGAGGATCCTAGCTTTTTACGGCGTTTATTCTAACATTGTGCCCGACGAACGTTTTGCTAATGTGTCTTATGTATTCTCATATTATCCGTTTTGCTCTCCTTCTTTGATTGCAAAGTGCATGCAGGCTGTGATGTACGCAAGTAAAGAAAAGTTGTGTGCGACTGAGCAGAAGGAAATTGGGTGTTGCCCGCCTGAAACCACTGCACTCCATGACGCGTTTCGAGAGTATTTCCCCTCATCACATAGAGATAGCAGGCATCGAACCAAGGACCATCGGGGTGATAGTTGTGACCAACGCCCCTAAACCACCGAATCACGATTGGCAAAGCTTGGCACAACGGTTAATGACAGACTGGAGGGTCAATTTGAAGTACACGTTGTGTGGATAAATTACGACGAGCAATCTGATGAGAGGGAATAACGTCAAAACGCGTCATGGAGTGCAGTGTATTCCAGCGATCAACACCCAATTTCCTTCTGCTTTGTCAGCTACAGTCCTGCTGATCGAATGGCCAAGATTCATTTCAATGCAAATCGTGGTTCGCTTTGAGATCGCGAGTCGCAGTGCGTCCACAAACGTGTATATTATTATTATTACTATTATTATTATGCACGTTAGCTAGAGGTTGGACACACCTCAGCTACTGTGCCGTAATACCTAAAAGAAAATAGGGAATAAAATGCAACAGGTGCCAGCCAGCTGAGCTACCGGTAACGGATGGGCATCGCTCCGGTAAACTACCTGCCGGCTATTATGCAGCACAACGTGGACTTCAAATTGACCCTCCAATCTGTCATTAACCGTTTTGCCAAGCTTTCCCAATCGTGATTCGGTGGCTTAGGGATGTTGGTCACAACTAACGCCCCAATGGTCCTGGGTTAGATGCCTGCTATCTCTATTTGATGAGGGAAAATAATCTCGAAACGCGTCATGCTGTGAATTGTTTTCAGGCAGGCAACAACCAGGCTGATTCTGCTTCATTGGCTACGGTCTTAGTGATCGAATGGCCAAGATTCATTTCATTGCGAATTGTGGTCCATTTTGAGATTGCGCGTCGCAATCCATACACACAACCTGTACTTCAAATTGACCCTTCAATCTACTTTTCTCATGTTTACCTAACGCCGATAAATCTAGGGACAAAACAGGATGACTGCTCGTGTGTGTGCGTGTGTGCATACCTCTGTCAATGACGTGTGCAAGTAACGCTAGGTGCCTGAACATGTGACGGGAATACGAAACTGAGGCAAACTGTCATTTTGGAGGACGATCAGATATAAAAATTTCCCGTACTCTTCAAGCCAGTTCGAAACAAGTCAAGAATAATGAATCAAACAAGCTGGAGCATAAGACGTACGCCGCAGTTGCTTCAGCGTCATCTGATAACGTGCACCCAGCCTCATCACTTGCGGCTTAGCCAGCTGCTGCTCAAATTAATCCAAAAGCACGTGGGGTAAATACACGCCATCGAGATGATTCTTTCATGGATAGCAGGGTGACATTCCGTAACGCAGTGGAATCCACTGCCGCAGTTCCTGCTGAACGTACGTTGGACGATCAACAGTGGTTTAAAATGCGCGTACTATAGCTTCTTCCGCCTGAATTTCGCGGTATTACCGTCAAGAAACTGACTAGGTTGGGTAACATCCCAGTTAACGCGGCAATCCCTCGACCGCGCTTACGTCTTATGGTCCAATCCAGCCCGGAGGAATGCAATGCACTGTTGTTGTTTGCTTTTAAACTGAATGCTACTAATATTAGCGTTCAACCAGACCTCCCGCTAGCGGATATGCTGAAGCTAAAAGTGGCTATCAGAAACCTCAAAACCGGGCGAGTGGCCACTGAACAAGGTCTGGTGTTGGTGGATTTTCGGGTGGTCAGCAGGCGGTCCTTTTCCGCTTTATCAGTGCCAGTCTTGGTAGTGCACGACCGAGGGCTGGACATTAGAATGCCTTCAGATAATGCTAAATAATGTGCACAATCTATGGAATAAGATGTGTGAGATAGGTCTGCTATTAGATGGGTCTCATCCAGACATACTCGTATTCACTGAAACGTATCTGCCTCAGGACATCACGGAGGGTGAAGTACATCTGTCTGGCTATGCACCATTTAGATGCGATTGCTTCGTCGACCGACAAGGCAGGGCGTTGCGCTTTATGTTAGTTATGAGCTCAACGTTTTGCGCACCTACAATTCTCAGTCGGCAGACAAAACTGTCGAAGCTTTGTCGGTAGTGAGCAGTACTTCCTCGGCTCAACTTGCAGTTGTACTTGTGTTTAGAAGCTTTGGAAGTACATCTAAAGAGAATCATGCTTCCATTCGCTCCCAATCCACAAACAAGTGCTTGATACTGGATGACTTCAAACTACCGGAACTTTGTTGGGCAGATCTTTCTTGCAACTCGGCAGAAGGTACTTTCGGTGCAGATCATCTTGAGGTTAAGCTACAAGTACCATTGCATCAGTACGTGGACCTCGCACTAGGTACGTGGGCCCCCAAGTACCGTCTATTTTTGACCTCTCTTTTGCAAAGTCACTAGACTTTGAAGGTGACATCACCTAAGGGCTCTCCCTTAGGCGCCAGTGGTCCTGTCATTTTCATTCAGCTGTGCCCTGACTATTCGTCACCATAGCGTCGTTGAGCGAAATCCAAACCTATGGCGTGCTAACTATCAGGCAATGCGTATCAAGGCTTCTGGGTTGCGTTGCAAAATCTCGGTGGCCGATCCTGTTCAGGCGGCCTTGGATAAATGTAAGTCTTATCTCGCGGAAGTGGCTACTCCCTACATCCCGCTTGCGAGGAGAAAAGAGACACGAGCACGGCCCTCGCGGATAGATACCACTGGCAAGTGCCAGCACCAGAAGCCTTCTAGGTGATGGAGGACCTACCTTGCGGCTCCATCAACTAGCACCTATGGTAGAGCAACAGCAACCAGTGACTACTCGTGAACCGGAAAGACAACAAAACGGGATTGTATAGAACTAACAACGGGCGCAACGGATGAGACGAGACAATGCTCTGCGACCGTTGCGGATCGAGCCGACAGCGGATCCCTGGCGGCATCTGGCATGTGCCCAGGGGAGGTATATGTCGAGAAGGCAAAGAATCATACAATTAGGCTGCTAGCGAAGCCTAAGGAGTGCACGCTGGTCGAATGATACAGCCACGGGAGAGCAAATCGTGAGCTTTCGAACGACTCATGGCCGGCCAGAATCGGATGTAGTGAAGCGGAGATACGGAACAGAAAGATGGATGGGTTGTCTCGAAGCCGCACCTAGGCACTTGGAATGGCCCGTCACACAAATCCGCATCCGCGTTGCGTAGTGGGAAGGAAACACGGTCCAAAGCTGTACGGGTTTGTGAGTTTCCAAGGGCCCGTTCTTGTGGCAATACACGGTGTGCCCCCACGCGTCGTTTTCGCTATACTATGATAGGTACCGCGTGGCTAGAAATAGATCTAAACAACACCTGAGGAAAGCTTGGCTGTTGTACCAAAGGGATTGGCTGAAAGAGCTTCGGAAAATCTGAAGAAGTTCTTCGCTTATGTTAAGAGGCGCGGTGGTTCAAATTCGGTAATTCCAACTTTGATGTGGCCCGATGGAACTCATGCGTATGAAGACTCGGACAAAGCTCGTGTACTTAGTGAGCAGTATGCATGGGCTTTTGTAGGGGATATAGCGTTAACTAGCGTTGAACTTCAAGTTCAAATTCAAGTTCAACTGGGACTGGATGAATCCCGTAAGTGTTCCTTCTTGAGCGCGTCGTCGATCCAGGAGTTGATAGGGGTGCTCCGACTTCTTGATGGGTCTAAAACGAAAACACCCGAAAAACACCCTGGTCCACCAATTGAATGCCCACGTTCCTTACATTAGCTGTCCCAGCTATGTCAGTTACGTGAAGTAAGTAAGACAGGAAGAAGAATCGAAGGTAAGAGAGTAGGGGAAATCAGTTAAAAGAAGAGAATAATACCAATGGCGAGGAAAAGTAAAGAAAATAGAATCGAAGTATGAAGATGGGAATTTGTCAGGAAAACGGAAAGGTTTTGTGTTGCCACCCAAGAGCATCTAGTTGCCGCTCAAACCCCTTAACCGCAACTTCCTTGACAACCTTTTCTGGAAACAGGTTCCAGCGCTCGATGACTCGACGCGATAAGCGTGTCTCCGCTCTAACTCGATCGGACCGCGGTTTGTCCAGCTTCATACAATGCCCGCGAAGACCAGATAATCTAGCAGGACTAAATAGCATGGACAAATCAGGACCAACCTTCCCAGTCAAAATACGGTAGGTTAAGATTAGGTCCCCTCTAATTCTTCGATAGTGCATTGACTGCATGCCCAAACTAAGTAGGCGTTCGGGGTACGTTTGCCCTCGTAATCCCTTGACCAACCTAGTACCGACACGCAACACCCTTTCTAGTGCCATTTTGTCCCGGACAAGGCATGGTGGACAGGCCTGGACGCAATATTCTAGGTGGGGTCGCACAAACGCTGAGAAAAGCTTCACAAACACATCAGCGGTTAGGGTCCCAAAAGAACGACGGATAAACTACAACATCCGGAAGCCTTTACTAGCCGCCTTCTTCCAGTTGTCTCCAGAGTGTAATGTGGAACAGTGGACGACACCTAGATCAACCTGATGAGTCACGTGAGGAAGTACAGTCCCATCAAGCACATAACTTGTGGAGGAATCAGACGCTCCGATACGCAGCACTGAACACTTTGCCCGGTTTATAGGCAGCAACCACAAGACAGACCATTCCCAGAGTCTATCCAGAGCTCGTTGAAGAGCCATAGGACGTCCAGGGATATCAACATTATTCCAGAGCTTTAGGTCAGCTGCAAATAAAAGCGATTGTACCTCAAGCTCCTACGGCAAGTCATTCACGTAGACTGAGAACAGCAGCGGACCTAGGACAGAGCCTTGTGGAAAGCCGCTAAGTACAGCCTGTCGAAACGAAAGACTGCTTCCCACACGAATACACTGTAGTGGACTCGGACCCAAAGAGAAATAAAGATGAATAAATGATGATCAGAAATGACAAGACTCACAGAAGGGTTCGACGTGGGTTAGAAGTCCAACCACATAAAACTTCTTAGTCCTCTTGCGTCA